>CAUYON010188759.1:0-32938 GCA_963573935.1 Arctocebus calabarensis | reverse complement strand
TCCCTAGTAGCTGGGACTACAGGCGCCCGCCACAATGCCCGGCTATTTTTTTGTTTTGCAGTTCGGCCGAGGCCGGGCTTGAACCCGCCACCTTCGGTATATGGGGCCGGCGCCCTGCTCGCTGAGCCACAGGAGCCGCCCACACATATATAGATTTTAATATGTTGACCCATCTTTGCCTCCATGGAATAAACACCACTCAATCATGGTGAATGATTCTTTTAAGGTCCTTTGAATTCAGTTTGCTAGCATTTCATTGAAGATATTGTGTCTGTATTCATCAGGGATATTAAGCTGTAATTTTTATTTATAATGTCCTTGTCTAGCTTTGATATCAGGGCAATGCTGATACTGTAAAGTGACTACTGAAGTAATATCTTTTCTTCAATGTTTTGGAAGAGTTTTAGAAAGACTAGTTTTAATTCTTTAAATGTTTGGTAGAATTCAGCAGTCATACCTCAAAGTTCTAGGCTTTTCTTTAATTTGGGAGACTTTTTATTATTGATTCATTCTCCTTTCTCCTTATAGATGTATTCAGGTTCATAATTTCTTCATGTTTTCATCTCATTAGGTTGTTTGTGTCTAGGATTTTATTTCTTTCTTCTTGGAAGAAAGAAAATTATTCATCGCAACCACTTAAGATTTCTTGTATTTTTGTGGTATCAGTTGTAATGTCTTCTCTTTCTTTTGTGATTTTACTTGAGTCTTATTTATTTTTCTTAGAGTAGCTAAAGTTTTCTTGATTTTGTTTATCTTTTCAAAAGATCAACTCGTAGTTCACTAATCTCTCATATTGTTTTTCTAGCTTCTGTACACTCTACACTTTTACTCCAGCTTTACCCACCTTTTATGTTTTTGAAGTCAAAATGTACATCTTTTTATATTGAATTTTTTAATTATTGCATCTATTATTTTTAATAGTCTTGCTTTTTAACCTTCATACTAAAGATACATGTGATGCACACACCATTACGGTATCAGAGTATTCTGAGTTTGTATACATATTCTTGCCAGTAAGTTTTACACATTAAGAAGATACATTTTTAATGAATATTGTGCATTTGCTCTCCCCAGAAAATTTCTCAATTTCTCAAGCAAAAGAAGAACCATTGGAATAGATGCTAAAATGAGTCACCAGACATAAGAGTTTTTATGTGTGTGTGTTCAGCTGGTGAGCTTAACTTCTCAGCTTGATAGAAAAGAAAGTATGTCTTTTTGTAGGGGGACCATACCAAAATGGTTTTGAATTATTAGGACTGCTGGTAAAATGTGCTATTTTAGATAGGTGAACTGTTCAGAAGCTGTGAGCCTGTCATCACCCTCATTAAATACAATCCTGAAAAGTTCAAATCCTCATACAGTTTGGGGCCAGAAGGTTTCAAACAGCTGCTGAGCAGTGAGGGGTCTACTTTGTGACCAATAGCCATCCAAGTTGTTCTTTGAAAGCATCGTCGCCTAAGCAAATGGAAAGAAAGGGCAAGGGCTCTTTAGCACTACAGAGGACACAGCAAATAAAAAGGATATATAGCATGAGTGCTTTCAGACTGCAGACGTTTACCTCTGGAACACTGAGAGGTCTTATCACCTTTCTTCTTCTGGGATAGGGGTCTGGGGGAACAGGGAAGACACAGAAGCACCAAGGGTGAAAATAAAACCAAAGCTCTCATAATGTGGGAAATTTAGTTTGAAAGCAGGGATATATTCCTCAATCACTGTCAACAATATTTTCCACAGGAAGCTTTTTGGTTCTCCAGCTTGCAAGATTAATCGCATTTAAAACCTTCTATAAGCTATGGTCAATTTTTATGAATCTTCTTTTAATTGAAAGTAGCTGTTTCTAAATTTTGATGTAGTTGGAAGAACCTGCTTAGCTCTATCTCTTCACTCGCTGATTATAATGAGCAAAGGGTTAATTGTTTTACAAATGCAATTTATCATGAAAGGTGCTAGCTTGAAGAGATAAATTCAACTGATGTTTGCATTTAGTGCCATGAAGATGGAAAGAATTACTTGGATATAAGCTGAAAATCTGCCACAATCAGAATGCAAGAGAAAATCAATAATTCAGCCTCATACATTTTCCTGCACTTTGCTGCAATTGCAGACAAAATTAACAGGGACTCTGACAACCAGAAGGAATTGGTCCCCAGGAGGGTAAAACCATTTCAGTCCCAATGACATTGCTGCCACATTTTTCACACTCTCTGCTCTGGGAACTTATGAGTCAGATATTTCCGGTGACTTAGCTTTATCTACAGCCTGGTTCAATTATTATTTTTATATTACCAAAAATAATAAGTCGTTTCTATTTGCAAGGAACAATCATTCCTTGGGTATATTGGAACCCAAATTCAGTAAAATCAAATCAGTAGAGACCACTTTTGAGCTGTGAAAGGAAGCATCGATATTTCACAAGGTCTGTGAGCCCTCAGCAGAGAAGGAGGTCATCACATGTCATATCATGGATCATTTCGTTGCTAAGAACAGAAATCCCATAAAGCTAAACTGGAAAAAACAGTGTTTAAAACACAGACATATGAAGCAATTACACCAAAACCTAAGGTCAAGAAATGGAGCAGATTCAGGGGCTTGAGTGACTAAAATGTTTTGTGAAACTTCTTTTTAGTTCTCTGTCCCCCCCTTTCTCTTTTTTCTGTTGGGGTCACCTCAGTGAAGAAGATGAGCCCCCTATCAAAAATTTGGTTCAGATGTTGAGACTGATAGTGCCACATACACAGACCCCTGAGGAGCCTATGAAAAAAAATGTTATTTACATAATAAGAGCAGAATCGATTCTCTAGCCACTCCAAAAGTGACTTGAGAAAGCAGGGGGGATCCACTGGCTTTGGGGTTTATTGTGGTTAGGTGGTGGGAACGGGATGAGGGTTCTTGGTCAGAGACCTTGAACTTCTCACCAGTGTCGTGGGAGGGAGCACCTGGGCTTTCTTACTAGATTTCCAAGAGGAGAAGCAGAAGAGAAAGAGCATGGAGGGTGGAACTTGAAAGCTGTCAGCAATCACTCGTCAAAAGTATGACCAGACTCTTTATTGTACTCTCTCTCCATTGAACCCAAACAGTCTGTGATTTTATTTTCTCTCTGCAGGTCTTTTCCATAATGTTTCTGAGAATTTGCTCCCTCAGAACAAATCTTCTTATTCTGCACATCTCCTGGGGCTCTGTTATTGGTGGCAAAACTGCAGCTATAACTCTCAATGACCTGATAGAAATGATTAAACCTCTCTATCTAAATTTTAAGTGAGAGAAAGAAAAAGAGACAGAGAAATAAAGAGACAAAGAGAAAGAGAAAAAAGAAAAAGTAAATGTTATGCTTAGTTTTCCCCTGGACTGGGTATCCACTCTGGATCTTTTAATTCTGCCGAAGGAGGTAAGGGCATGTGGTCCCTATATGGCCACTAAGATACCCTCTTTCTAAAAGTCCTGTGGTTGTGATCAGTTTTCATAAAGGGAGTGCCAACGAGAAGACTACAATGCATCATTAATGCATTTTAAGAGAATGCCAATAACAGTACTGCCAGGCCACATGGGAGGATCACTGTATAAACATGGATGAGAGGTGGTGAGAGGACAGAAAGAGATGTGATCTAGAAAGTACCTGACAATTCAATACACAACATAGTGTACTACACTAATTGTACACATAACTGATTAATTATTGATTACAATGAGGACATGAATAAATTGAATGTCAGATATATTAGTAAAGAAAGAAAGATCCCTCATTCACTAAATGCTTATTGAAAACTAACTATGTGTTAGCTATTGTTCTCAGTGCTGGGGATATATCAGCAATCTAAACAGAAATATATTGCCCATAGCACTGTATTCATAAGAGACAGAAAATAATAAAATTTTGTAGTGTTAAGAGTATTTTTATACAATAGACAATAGAATTCCATGTAAGCTAATAGGTTGATTCAAGACAGTAGCCTTCACAATCAAATGGTACAATTTATAGTGTTCACCAAATTCTGTGTCATCTAGAGGTCCTTTTTTTTGTACTCTTTATAGAGGGAGACCCTTAAAATAACTTAATTAGGATTAAATTTAAAGGAGATGAACCCCTGTTTAAGCCTGCCCAAATCTCCTTGAGTTTTGGGAGGAATGGATCCATTTGGTATCTAAATAAAGGTGTGTAGTTTGTCATCACTTGGACCTTCTCGGGCATTCAAGACTTCTCTGTCTGCTCCATTGAAATTTTTCTTTCCCATAATTGATTTTATTCAGACTAACCCTTCACTTGGTGACCTTACAAGAGACCAAAGAGCACTTCCATCTTTGTCTCTGTTCTTCCAAGAATAACTAAATAAAACACAAAAACACATTTGTTACGGCAACAGAGAGGTGCTGAGGCAGCCAGAACTTGAGGTGCCAAGATCTCAATGTGACTCCAATATCATTTGTCCTGTTAAAATGTGATTCATAGTCCTTTTCAAATTCAGATCTTTAGCTTGCATTATGAAAGAGAGACTATTATTAAGATAAAATACAGTGAGTGTTTTGTTTGTCTTTAGGAATTTCGTCTGGTAACATTTGCTTATATGCTTGAGTTTTTTATATGCTGTGGTATCTAGTCCCAGGCAAATACTTGGAGTCACACATTTGGACTAGAGCTCCTGTGATATTTTGGCCCCAGAGACACTGCTCAGAGTTAAAAGTGTACTTTACATTGTCTGTCTCAAATGCACCAAATTTAAAAGAACAAACAGAAGATTTTTTAAAACCTTAGGTTACATAGAATAGATATTATGTGTAGATATTATGGTTTTCCTAATTAAAGCTGAGACTGAAAGAAGATACCAGAAGGCAACAGTTATCTTCCCATCAAATATCCCATTTTTCAATTGTGCCCATCTCAGTGACTAACTCTTTAACTTCACAGTTGTTTGTGCCAGAAACTTGAGACTAATCATTTTTAGAACAAATTTAGCAGCTTTGTTGAAATACAATTGACATATAAAAATCACATATGTTTAAGGTGACATTTGGGTGGACTCATATATTGTAAAGTGATCGCATCATTCTAGGTAATGAACATTTCTATCACCTCTACACTGGAAAACAATGTAAGTAAGTAGGAACAGAGAGGAAAATGGAACTGGCCATATTACTATCTCAAAAACATAATTCAAGGGGCGGCACCTATTGCTCAAAGAAGTATGACGTCAGTCCCATATGCTGGAGGTGGCGGGTTCAAACCCAGCCTCGGACTAAAACTGAAAAAAAAATAATAATAATTCAAGAAGGAAAAAGTAATTGAATAAACTAATTATTTTCCTAAGGTACCAGAAGATATGTCTTCTACAGGCTATTTCATTGTAGTCTCCTGTCCTTTGGATTCCAGTTAATTTTGGCCAAAGGAAGATAGAGCAGTGGACAGAGGATGGCAAGAGAATAAGCAAGGTGTTGTACCTCCTAAATTTCTCTGTACAAGGTTACAATGAATTACCTCTGTGCTTCCCACCGCTGCAGCTGCCATTGGGCGACCCTTCTTGCTGGGCTGCAGCTGTCATCTCTAGTTCACTCAAGTGCTGCTTCTCCTGATCCTTGTGCATCTAGTGGAGCTGACGACCCTCTGGTTTCCTGAGGTTAACTCAGGAGTGCTTCACTGTCTCTTAGTGCTTTCCTTTAGTAAGCATCACATTTAGTAAATAGATCCAATGTTACATCATTTTCATTTACCCTGTGTGAGTATGTAGTTTCCTGATAAGAACATGGCTCTGTACATACAAATATGAACATCTATTTTAGGCGGTGCCCGTGGCTCAAAGGAGTAGGGTGCCGGCCCCATATGCTGGAGGTGGTGGGTTCAAACCCAGCCCCGGCCAAAAAAACAAAAGCAAAACAAATAAACATATATTTTAAATAAATACACATATTTGCCTAATATAAGCAATCGTTACCTAGAAGTTCCACATTGTGGGGGATAATCTTAAAATTTAAAGCTGATTATTTCATCATAAAGAAATACTTTCAATTTATAACAAAGCAAATGATAAACTTCTGTGGTTAACCACGACATCTTAAGAGATTAAACCCTAGAAGAAAAAGTGAACGTTATTGAATTAGTGAGACACACTGTTCTGAACATTAAAAATGCTCAAGTGCTTAAATATTTATTTTATAATACTATATCACCTTGGGCAGAATATCTGCTTTATAAAATTTCTATTTTTTAATCAAACAATCTTCCACAAATGCAAAGAACAAAATTATTATTGAATTGCTTCATTACTCATAGTGTCTGCAGACTTAAAACATAGTAGAAAAATGGAGAAAAGAAAAGACAAGAAAGTGAAGTAAATCATTGTCATAATCCAGTTCCAGGATTGGCTTTCAGTGACATTGTTATTTTGACATGATTTTCT
Organism: Arctocebus calabarensis; assembly: GCA_963573935.1. Classification (NCBI taxonomy): domain Eukaryota; kingdom Metazoa; phylum Chordata; class Mammalia; order Primates; family Lorisidae; genus Arctocebus; species Arctocebus calabarensis. The sequence continues at coordinate 26,552 of CAUYON010188759.1, read as the reverse complement.
GAGCTCAGACTTAACCATTCTCCCATCAGGTAACTTACATAGTTTTTGTCTCTCCATCTTTTATCAAAATCTGTTCTCAGACTTTTCATTCTCATTTAAATTTTATTCACTGACAAAACTTGAAATTCCAATCTCAACCAATTTATTTCAATATTCTATATTTTTGAATTTTCTTTTTGCTCGCTTATCAAAGACCCTCATGTTGTTTGTTATTGAATCATACCTTCAAGACATAGCACTGCTTTATACTTTGACCTTTATTTATTGAGTACCTACTGTATGCCAGGTCCTATTGTAAATTCTTTACAAGTGCTTTCACATTTAATATTCATATGCTAAACGATGTAGTTACTCTTATTAATCCATCTTCATGGATGAAATTTATGAGGCATCAGAGAGGTTTTTGCTCATGCTACACAGTTTTTAAGTGGTTGAGATATTAAAAGGCATAGATCTGCTTCAGATGAGAGATTGTGTGCTTATGTTCTAGGTTGTCTCAGGGTCATTAGAAGGTGCTCAGTGCACATTTAATACACAAATTTGAATATCAATCATCAGTTCATCCTAATTAGAAATAGTGGGACTACTCAGGAATAACTCTCTCTTCTAATGGGGCCTGGATTTCCCTTTTTCATTCCAGTTGACTTTGCAAAGAAGAACCAAAGCACCTTGTGAGCTGCATTAGCCTATTTTGTTGCTACAAAGAAAATATTTGAGGCTGAATAATGTATAAAAAAATAAAGTTTGTCTGGCCTGTGGTTCTGCAGGCTGAACAAGAAGTGTGACACCAGCATCTGCTTCTCGTGGAGGGTTTCAGGGAGCTACCAATCAAGGTGGAAAGTGAAGGCGGAGCAGGTATGTCACTTGGCAAGAGCAAGAACAAAATAGGGAGAGTGGGAGGACCAGCTCTCACACAAAGTAATAAAGAGGTAACCCACTCATTCTCACGGGGAGGGCACCAAGCCATTCATGAGGGATCTGCCACTGTGACCCCAACACCTCCCACCAGACCCCACATTCAACACTGGGGTTCAAATTTCAACATGAGATTTAGAGAAGCCAAACATCCAAACCATACCAAGAGGCAAAGAACTAATTGTGAAATTTCTCTTGGTCATGATTTTATTTGCAATACTATTCCCATCAAGTAGGTCTGAAAAATAGCTGAGCTTTAAGTAGTCTATCTTAATCAAATCCTTTTTTTTTTCTTTAATGTACACTTGTCTGTTGTATTTAAAGAGCACATTCCACTGCGGTTCCTAAGCTTATTGAAAGGTCACACTACAGTAAATTTTAAGTGGCAGAACATATTATTGGCACAGGAAAAAAGTGGAGATTTGTTGCAGAAGGAAATAGCAGACCCTGCAGGAAGACATTTGAATCCGTGGGGGATAGTCAGGGTTGATGAATGTATGGAGGAAAGAAATATGATTCCTGTAAACGTCCATACCCGTAGGAGTGAAAAGACCAGGTCCAAAGCCCAGACCCTCTAAAGAAGGCTTTCTTGGAGTCCAGGGCTATCAAAAAATATTCTGAAGCCTCCACACAAGTCCTATCTTTCTCCTACAAGACAATGTCTTGTCTGGAGCAAATTGCCTCTTCCCAGGGTAAGACAGTTGGAGTAAAGGCTGGGAAGCATAGTCTGAATGCCCATCTTTTCCTTGTGTTACCTGTCTCAGGCACCTTTTCTAACATTTGTTTCTCTGAATCTCCTAGGTAAAGACTTTTCTCTCAGGCATTTTGACCACAGTCACATTGGCTCCTGCACCTGCCTGGAGTTCTGTTAGTTTAATAAGTAACCTGGCTAGAGTTCACTCTAGCCAATGACTCTGTTACCAATGTGCAGAGATATCCTAGAGATTTCCTTCACTTGCTCAGAACATTGAAAGTTACTAGATGCATGCTTAGCCACAGCCAAGTCTACACCCTGGTATGCCTTCTTCTCCTGCCCTCTTATTCCCCTTGTATTCCTTCTCCAGCGAGGATAAATCACTCCCAGAAATCCTATCTTAGGCTCCTACTTAAGATTCCTCCTCAGAGACTCTTCTGTAACAACCCAGTCTAGGGTAAAAACTTCTCCTCCCACCCTCTTTTATTTTTTGCTCTAATACATACCATTCTTAAAGGATTCTACTTTTATTTGATTATTTTTTTAAAAACCCATCTCTTAGACATGACACATATACTTATGCTCGGAACGGTGCCTGTTGTGTGGCCACACGTGGTTTGTTGAATGGATGGAGAGCAGGCTAGAAGCTTGGCTGCGGATGGAAATGCTTTCTCTCTTTAAACTTCAATCTCTTGAACCTGGCTTCCGAGGCAGATTTTTGAATTAAAGCTGAAGATCGAAAGAAAAATATGATCTCTTCTTCAGAGACCTAGATCAAGAAAAAGGCAGGGCATTAGCCATGGACCTTGCCAGGCAATCAGCTCAAGGTATCCTACAAGAGATGGTGAGGAAGAACCAAGGCACGTTCCAGCCCAGACAGTTCTGAGGGAAAGTCTATGAGGAGGATTGGCCTGGAAACATTTGGCTCAGTTTGCATTGTTTTCATGATGTATGCCAACATTAAAAAAATGTGAAATGTCCAATAAATCTGAATTTTTAGCCCCTCTTAAAAACTAAGTGTTAATCATTCCCATATGGCCACAATCTGCTGGGATTAAAAGGCTGCTGCCCATTCTCAGTGGGGCATGAGTTTTCGGAGGTTCATCACCACTGCTAGTCATTTTTTTTCTTTTGCATGATGTACCTGGTCCCTGTAGGCCTTTGAGCTTGTAATTTCCATTGGGATCAGTTGAAAATATCTGTAGTGAAATGTTCTTCTATAATTTTGCATTCCTTCTTTGAGAAACCTTTGTCTAAAACTTTCTTGTCTTGAAAGTAATGAAAGAAAAAATAGAGTGCTGCAAATAATGAAAGGAAAAATTAGAACATAAGATTATGGATCAACCCTGTACCTTTGTGTGAGGTGTGCCCTACACAAAGAGTCCAGGATGAGAGAGCCATGGGGCATGAAACCCAGCCAGAACTCTGTGTACCAAGTAAGGTACCCTGGCACGGCACAGCCTCAACCAGGAATGTCCTTTTCAAAACTCAACTGCCTCTTTGTAATTCATTAGCCTGTAGAAGGTCACAGACAGAGACTGTGGCTGTGAGGGAGTAATACTCATGCAGGCCAACGTGGCCCTAGCAGAAAGAGTCCCTGCTGGAACTGTCAGTGGTAGCATGGGTGGAGGGGCTCTCCCCTCGACAGCAGAGGCCCAATCGGTGACTCGGATAAATATGAAAACCAAAGGAAGCTCCCCAGAAGGAAAGCTGGACATTGAGAATGGATTTCAGGTTTACCTGTTAAGGGACGTTATTAGAACCTAGAAGCAGAATGACCTAGGGGGATTCTGGTTTTAATTTTCAGACACCTTTCCTAAAAGAGTTTCATATACTCTATAGATCTTATCATGAGCTGTATGCAGTTGCTGATTCTTAAATCAGTACACTGCCCCCCAATACTAGCTCTGCCTCCTGCAGTGAGTGATGTTGCTATCATATCAAATAGCTTCACAGAAGGATGTTAATCACAGATTAAGTCACAAACTGCCAAGTGGACAGAATCAGACTCTTGAGTGATTTGGAATACCAGTCATACAGCCATGTACACTTGTTTTATATCCTTGTCTCCAGTGCTCATTTTGTTTCTTGCCCTTTGATACAGGATGTCTGCCACCTGGTCTTGAGGGAACCGACAACATGTCTTGTAAGACAGACTTCTTGTCAGCAGAGCTGCAGCAGTGTCTCTATGATGGCTACCTCCTCATCCAGAATTGGTGTTCACTTTTTCATTGCTGCCCAGCATTTCACATTCCACGTTCCACATGGTGTTAATGACCAGTTGATCACATTCCTGAACATCTTAGAGACAATCCTGGGAAACCAATACCCAAGCTAAGCCAAGCCTAACAGCATTGGTCAAAAATCTTATTAACTGTAGTAGAGGGAAGAAATGGAAAGATTATTAAACACAGCTGTTTGTGGTCAGTAACTGAACAAGATCTTAAATGTAGATAGCCTGATAAGTTCTCCTAAGAACAAAGGAAGACTGTTATGTACCGAATTGTGTCCTTTAAGAGTTAAAATGTTGACAGGGCATGATGGCTCACACCTGTAATACTAGCACTTTGGGAGGCCGAAGCAGGTGGGTTGCTTGTCCTCAGGAGTTTGAGACTAGCCTAAGCAAGAGCGAGACCCCATGTCTACTAAAAACAGAAAAAACTATCTGGACATGGTCGTGTATGTCTGTAGTCCCATCTACTTGGGAGACGGAGACAAGAAGATTGCTTGAACATAGGAGTTTGAGGTTGTTGAGAGCTACAATGTCACCATAGCACTCTACCCAGGGGAACAGAGTAAGCCTTAATCTCAAAAAAAAAAAAGAAAGGAAATAAAAGAAAAGAAAATTTAAAAAACAGAAAGAGTTCATATGTTGAAGCCCTTACCCCTACCTTCTCAGAATATGACCTTACCTAGAGATAGGATTATTGCAGATGTAATTAGTAAAGATGAGGTCAAAGTGGAGTAAGGTGATACCTTAATTCAATATGACTGGTATCTTTATAAAAAGAAATCCATGTGAAGACACCACCCACATGTAAAGGGAGAATATCATATCCATCAAGATTGGAGCCAAGAAACTACCAGAAGCTAGAAAAGAAGCCTGCAACAGATCTTTCCTTAGTACTTTCAGCAGGAGCATGACCCTGTTAGCACCTTGATTTCAAACTTCGGGTCTCCAGAATGTAAGAGGATAAATGTCTGTCATTCTAAGACATCCAGTTTGTGATCCTTTGTTAAGACAGCCCTAGGAAACTAACACAGGGAATTTGAGTTTGCAAATTTTGTATTGGAAATACTCTGCCCACTTGATTATGTAGGTGGCATGGTATTGGGAACTGTGGGAAAATATGAGAAAGATAAGATGTAATTCCTACTTCTGTGAATTTTCTGGGGTGCTAAAATTTAAGCACAAATAATGAGACAATAATAAATAGGAGCTACATGAAAATAAGAGCAATAACTTACTGTCAGTGAACAGAACCAAGCACGCCACGCCAGCCTTCCAGACCTCTTCCGTTTTCCCTCAGTGCTCCCTTTCTCCCACCCCACCTAGGGTTTCCACGTAGCCATATGTCTGCTCCTGCCCCCATGAAGGATATTCCTATTAAAACCACCTTTGCTGGAGAGCAGATCTTTCTAATTACCATTCCTCTTGGAATTCATTTAATTTGGTCTGTCCCATTCAAGAATGAGTATTGCATCATATCTAAATTAGCATTAGTCGGCTCGGTGTCTGTGGTTCAATGGGCTAAGGCACCAGCCACGTACACCTGAGCTGGCAGGTTCGAATCCAGCCTGGGCCCACCAAACAGCAATGACACCTGCAACCAAAAACGGCCGGGCGTTGTAGCGGGCGCCTGTAGTCCCAGCTACTTGGGAGGCAGAGGCAAGAGACTCGCTTGAGCCCAGGAATTGGAGGTTGCTGTGAGTTGTGATGCCACAGGACTCTATCCAGGGTGACAGCTTGAAGCTCTGTCTCAAAAAAAAAAATAAATAAATAATAAATTAGCATTAGTTATGGACAAATTGAAGAATCTCCCTCAATCCTGTATTTTTTTTTCCATTTGGAAAAGTGGCAATAATGCATGACCCTTCCCCATCCTCTATTAAAACACTGGAGTGAGGAGTAAATGAGGGAGTATATATGGAGACATTTTTAATAACTGTAATTTCTCTCATAGTTTATGTCGTGTTAAATATTTCCCCTGCTCTTTTTTTTCCTGGGAGTCTCTGTGAGACCTATGTACTACCTTCAATCAAATGGAAGAATTTGAAATTCCTGCATTTTTGCTACCTTAAAAATATTTACAAAGCTCGAAAATCAAATAATCTCATTTATTTTTACCACAATTCAGTGTGTGATGCATTGCTAAGTTGGCCTTGAAAGCCCGCCCATGACACATCGTGTTTTCATTTGGCAAAACATTAGGAAGTATGCTCTATCAAGAGAGAAGAAATAAATAAAATGAGTAAAAATCACACACACAAAAAAAACTGATAGGGATATGAACAGAACCTTAATCTATAATGAAGAAAAGAGACTTGACTGCAGAGCCTCTGGAATAAATATGCCCTTAGGTATGAGGGGGAAACAAAGACAATATTGATAAGCTTCCTCTTCTCCTTGTATATAACCTTAATGTTTGAGATTGGATTTGGAAAGAGAAGAAAGAGAAAAACAGAGGTATTTTTGTAATGAATATAGTGTGTGCTTCAGACTCATGGAAGTCACGGACAAGTGGATCATTCTGCTAGCACTTCATAATGCAAGATACACAAAACATGAATCATGCCTTTGTCAACATATTCTGGTTATGTACATCCTGCCCTGGGGTTCGAGTTGTAAGTGGGTAGATGAGGAAGGAATGAATACACTGAGTTTTGTCTAGATTACTGGAAAGATGTTGCTGTCCCCAGAGCACACCATCTTCCCCTTCATGTCTTCCTTGGCACTGTTGGACAGAACCTGCTTCCATTCTACAAGACAGATGTGACCATCTTAGGTCCCACATAGAATCCCTTCAATTATAAGATAAAACATGAACTGCATACTCTGGCATCTAAGACACTGCACAACCCCCTCAGTCATCCTATTCAGGCTTACGTCCACTCCTACACACACTTTATACTCTCCAAACACAGCATGGGTGACACACCACCACAATTTTTTTGGTTTGCTTTTTATTTTATTATTATTATTTTTATTTTGGGTTAATATGAGGGCACTAAGGATTAGGCTACATTGTTTGCATTTCTAAGGTAAGTTCAAGTTATAGTTGAGCCCTTCATCCAGGGGTGTGGCTAGACTCTTACATCGTGCCCATCAGATGACAGCTTACCAGTTCTCCTCCCCCCTCTTCCCCTCCTCCCACTTGAATATACTTGTGTTTTTCACTCATGTGGGTGTCTAGTTGTTTTCCTGTTGGCTTCATATTAGTGTTGAGGTCCTTGGGTAATGATACAGTCTCTATGCCCTTCTCGACTTATGAAATGAACAAACACCCACTCCACTTTCAAAGTCCACGTCAGTGTCTTTATCTTTCTCAGACCTCTTCTCTTTTCAGAAGAATACATTTTATAGGAAAATAATATCATTCTTCCTACCTCCATAATTTGCTGAGCAAATGACCATGCATTTTTCCATCCATTAACTATTTGTCCTGCTCCTAATCTACATGAGGCCCTGAATATAGCATGGGGGACGAAAGATATGCCTCTCGACTTTTATAGGTTCCTGGGGGACATATACGGTATATATACCCATGTGTTCCTAAACAAACACATCCCTAGTTGAAATTATAATAAGTAGTATGTAAAAGTGTCCTGGAAATTGTAAAGTGGCATACTTAGGGAATAACTGGTTGTGTTTAGCTTTGATAGGCATAGGTTGCTGCCCTGGTAAGAGATTTTGTATACATGAAGTGCCCTTATATTGACAGTCTATTACTACCACTGTTTGCATTCTTCTCTATAAGGGCAGAGACCATGTCCCATTCACTTTTGTATCACCATCATGAAGTAACAGGTCAGCACATAAATCAATAGATGTTGAATGAAGTAATGAACGAGCAAATAGTGTAGCTCTTGAAAAGTATATTTTAGTATTCTACTTTGATGCTTAGCTAATTAGCATTTCTACCTATAAGATCAAAGCCACTTGCTCTATGTACATACACACTCACATTTGAGTAGAGCTAACACTAAAATGCTAAAATATTTACCAAGCCCTTCCCACCTTTGGGCTTTTGCATGGGCCATTTCTTCTTTCTGAAATTTTCTTCCTGTCATGCTTTGCCCAGCTAACTCATACTCACCTTTGAGGTCTCACAGGACATGTCAGATCCCTGAGGAAATTTTCTTCAACCCATAGACTAAATCCAACGCCCTGTTTTTGTTGTTGTTGTTTTGGTTTTGGTTTTTGAAGCGGGATCTTCCTCTACCCTCCAAGCTGAATTGCACTGGCATCATCATAGCTCACTGCAGCCTCGAGGAATCCCCCACCTCAGCCTCCGGAGTAGCTGGGACTACAGCCTGCACCACTGACCCCAGTTATTTTCTTATATTTTTGTAAGATGAGGTCTCACACTGTCACACAGACTGGTCTGGAAGTTCTGGCCTCACGTGATCCTCTTCGGGCTCCCAAGTGCTGTGATTACAGGTGTCAGCCATCGCATCTGGCCTAGTGCACTGTTTGAGCTTCTTAAAGCACCTTACTTCTCTTTTACAGCATCTGCCTCGATTGTAGTTGGCTTTTGTCACTCTTATTCATTTATTTACTGTCTCTCACACTACATTGAGAATTCTATGAAGGCAGTGTCCAGTTACTCTTATTCCTAATACCTGTCACATAATACAGTCTCAAAAATTTTTTGTTTTTTGACAAACTGAAATTTACTGAATGAAAAAGGGGTTTTTCATTATCTCAAAAGTCTGAGTTAACTCTCTGCCACTAACTGGCCGCCTACTGAATGGACTTCAACCCGTCACTCCCCTTTCTATCTTCAGCCTCTCCATCTACAAAATACAAGGGTTGAAATGTATTTCTATTTTATCCAGGAGTCTAGTCCTCTATATTATATTCCATTTAAACTGGTAAAAGTTGAGCACAATCTGTGGACTTACATCCATGATTTTTCATACAAGCATTCCAGTTCGCTGCAGGGCTTTTAGTTAGTAAAGGGTTTCATAAAATTCTAAAATTGCAAATTCTGTTAAGCTATATAAGATGTCTCCAGAAGAGTCAAGGGGAGAGGAATATCACAGTATCACACAAAGAAGCCCACCGGGATGAAAAGAGTGTCTCCCACAATGTCTATCCTAATAGTTATCCAAATAGCTGGCTAGTTTTTTCAAAAAGTCAATAGAAATGCAAGCAGAAAGTGAACATTTAGCCCCCTATTTAATGAAATTCTGAGTACAATTATACTTCGTCAAGTTGAAATGAGGAACTCAGCAATTGTCGGAGAGCATAAAGTCAGAAAATGTTAGAGCTGAGAAGATTTTGCAAACCATTTTGTAAACTTTTTAAAAAAACCATTGAGGCCAAGCAATGCCTTCATTTTCTGAATGAGCAAGCTGAGGACCAGAGAGCTTTTAGGACTTGCTTTGGATTATATAAAAGGGGAAGTGGCAGATTTAGGGTTCAAATTCCAAACAATTCTGCTTTCTCTGCTATCCCATTGCAAATGGAATTGAGAGAGTTAATGTGCCTTCGGACTAATGGAGACATCCTACTTTCCACACTCCATTCATGGAGATAGACCTGCCTCTGGTGCTACTTTTCTTTTAATCCTTGAGAAGCAGTCCGATAGACTTCTGACAGGATCCATGGGAAAGAGAACTTTTATCTGTGACATTTATTCTCATTCACACTTTTGTTGGCTTTGTGCAGAAGAACTTCATTTAGATTCATAAACCTGTTCATAAATGTGTGTAATTCCTCCTGTCCTTGACTTTATAAAATAAAAAAAAATTCTGCAAAAGCTGTTGCACTAAATTATATAGCTTCAGACAACTGTCAAACGTCCTTGAAGACCTTAGCAATACCTTCATTGGCAGCTCAGGCACTAAAAAAAAACAAAACAAAACAAAAAACAAACCAAAGACTGGAAAGCAATAAAGGCTTGTGTTCTCTGGGAAAAAATACCAAAGCTGGTTTACTTGCTTTTATATTTTAAAATGCAGAAAAATAGCAAGAAAAATGTAATAAAAATTCAGATGTGAATTCCTAGAATAAACTCATATTGATATTTTATCATGTTTTCTTCAGATCATCTTTCAAATGAAAAATATGAGAAATTTGAATTTTCTTTTCTGCTTTACCAAGAACAATTTCTCCCTTTCTCTCCTGATGCAAAAACTGTGACTATTTTCATGTGTATCCTTCCAATCTGTGTCTCTAACCTTCTAATACACAGCATATAGTATCTTGTATTTTTATGAACATACTGCTCTATCTTACAAAAAAAGTATTTTATGGTTCCTACTGTTCTGCACATTTTTGTCACATAAAATTTATGAAATACAAATAGAAAACAAATCACATAAGGACTAAACTGAATGTATTTAGTAGTGTTAAACATAAAAGTAATTTCCAAAATGGCTCTTGGTGACGAATCTGACTTTGAAGTATCAATATTTTATGTTTACTTAGTATCATGGGGAAAAGGTATAGAGAAATAACATTTGTTAAACAGCTGTGTGTCTAGATACGATAAACACTTATCACACCACATTAATATGCAGGGCGCTGTTTAAGCAATTTATGTATATATAATCTGATTTAAACACCAAACTAGCTATAAGTTAGGTATGCCAATGCCATATTATAGATTAAAGAAAACCAAAGCTCAGAGAAATTAACCCCTCAAAGTCATACTTCTATTCAGATTCAGTGTACTACTATAACAAAGAGTATAAGATCTAGAGCCAGCCTGCTTGGGTTCAGAGAAACCTTACATTCTCATTGTAGGACCTTGAATAAGTCACTTAACTCCTCTGTGCCTACATTGTATTTATAATATAGTGTTTACAATAGTATCTATCATAAAGGGTTATTGTGAAGATTAAATGACTTACGACACATATAATTTAGTGTATATATACATGATAGTTTGTATGTTTATTTCATATGCCATGTATAAATGATTTCTATTGTCATTATCATTTTTTCTGAATCCCTCATTCATATCTTCCTTTAAAATTAAATCAAAAGGGCTCAGTACCTGTAGTACAATGGTTACGGCACCAGACACATACACCGAGGCAGGTGGGTTCAAGCCCAGCCCGGGCCTGCTAAACAATGACAAATGCAACCAAAAAATAGCCAGGCATTATGGCAGGCACCTGTAGTCCCAGCTACTTGGGAGGTTGAGGCAAGAGAATCGCTTAAACCTAACAGTTTGAGGTTGCTGTGAACTGTGATGCTACGGCACTCTACCAGGGTGACATAGCGAGACTCTGTCTCAAAAAATATATATGAATAAAAAGTAAACAAAAATAAAAATGTGATTAAATTAAAAGAAAATAACACTTAACCAAACGAATAAACAGTAGAGGACGGAAACCAAATGTAAACAAGGAAGGGACGTTAAAAAAAATAGCAATTGAGCCAAAAAGTGAATCTTTAAGCTTTCTAGAAGAAGCAAAGAAAGAAACCTGATGGGCCCCACATCCTTTGACATCTAATTGTTGACAGTGCACTAATGCATCAGAAAAAGCATTCCTCAAGCCTTCAGGAAGTCAAGGATCTTTATCTAATGCATATGGGGGAAAGGAATGAAATATGTCTTCACATGTGGTTTAAGAACACTAAAGACATTTATCCATTTTGTTTGTTCTTGCTGAAAGCCAGGATTTCTGTCGATAAATGCTGCTAAATAAGACAAGACAGTGTGATATGTCCAGACAAAGCAGTTATTAAGTGCCAGGCAGCATTCAGGGGAAACTGTAGAGAAACTTAAACTTCCAAGGGACTGAATAGTGTTAGACCGTCCTTCACAAATAAGGTGTTTTTGACAGCAGCCGAACGGAAATTCAGGTTTGAGGTCTTGGATGAGGATAGAGAGAAAAAAAAATTAAAAATCTCTTGCAATTATATCACTACCAACAGAATTAAATCTTTGTAGCCTCTATGTGTGGTTAAAACTGAGGGTACGTGAAGAAAAAAATAATGGGAAGGGAAAAATGTATATGTCATGAGAAGCCCAGAGGAGGGACACGACAGAAAGATTTGAAGGAGAACTGGAGAGTGGGCTTGGCAGTTCAGTCCCTCTTCCCTGCTACGGCTATTCAGGTACTGGAGATAGCAGACATGGATTCCACCCAGTGACCTGGGAGTTTTGAAGCATGAGGATCTCCGAGGGTGAGAAAAGCTGCCTTACCTGAAACTTAAAAAAAAAAAAAAATTTATATAAGGAGTACACTTTTGCACCTTGAAAGTATCTCACCTGTGGGAGATTTGGCAATTAAGAAAAAGCCTTTCTTAGTGTTATTAGGGAGGGCCCAGGTCCAGGAGCTTCCTCTCTGGATCACATCTGTGTGGACTTGCTGGGCAGCTGGGAGTCAGGAAAATACCTCAGGAACTTCCTACTGTACCTCGTGTGGTGTGCGTGCTTCAAAATGTACTGAGCAGATGAATGAATCAGTGAATGAGCCCCAGAAAAACCAGTTGCCTGTAGCATTCCCTATAAACAAACACAGGAATAAGAAATGATTAATGGTAAATGATAAATAAATAATGGATAACCACTTGATTATCCACAATGGTTCTAGGGGTTGAAGGTTTGTATATGTGACATTGAATTTGCATCTCCTGAAAATGTCCACACAAGCATAAACAGGAAAGGGTGAAAGGATGAACACCCAATATTTGCAATACAAATGATTAAAGTAGCCCAATGTTGGAAATAACTAAGATGTTCATAAGGAAGTTATGGGATTAAAAGATAGCATATAGTTTGTGTTACGTAACAGTATAAAAATGAAAACATAATACACATAAGTAGGATGAGATATTATATTTGTAAATTACAAAATACATTTAAGTTTTCTTGTTTTTTATAGAAAAGATTCTGGAAATGTTAGCAGTGCTTATCACTGGGCAGCAAGTTTATTGGTTAGATTTCTTTTCATTGGTTTTAATACTGTTCTTTACATAAAGAAGCACTCCTACCCACCAAGTGCTACATTGCTAATCAGAAAGCTAATGACTTAAAAGTAAAAAGAAAATATTCTCTTGCTGTGACCAAATACTCTACTTTCCAGTTCTGTCCTTTCTGGGGAATCCTTAGGAAATTAACAACACCATGTTAGATCTGGTTTCCTTACCTGGAAAATACAAAAAGTAATAATGATACATGGCATTTTAATTTTGCAAGGTAGATTTGGAGTCAAAACAAGTTAATGCATGAGAAAACATTTCACAAGTTGTAAAATGCTACATATATATAATGATAAGGAAAGTGAAGAAAAAGGGAGGACAAAGAAGAGAAGCTGAGGGATGGTGACTTTGCATGATAAATGAGAACAAATTAATGTGGCCACTGCCTGTGTTTGGAAACATCATTAGAACAATTTAATTTTCTGCGTTTGTTTCTGCTGAGGCTGCCAAGTGCAGTGGCTACTTGGCTCTTCACAGGCAAGATCACAGCACACTACATCTTTGAAATCCTGGGCTCCAGCAATCCTCCAGCCTCAGTCTCCTGAGTAGCTGGGACTCCACTGAACTCCACTCCACTCACTCATTTCTTACAAGAAATGTAAACTGTGTGTTACAGAATTGATCAAATTAATGTATTAATATTAATTAATTTATTAACATATATTTCATTCCTGCATATCAAGTTATGCAGCGATGGCAAATGAGCCTCCTTAAGAGTTAGTCTGGGTTTCTGACCACTGTTTCTTTATGCAGAGGACTGTAGGAAGATAAAACATGTCTACATACCTCCCACTTCTACACAATGGTAAGTTATGTGAGTGGTCGATATGGGGGTAGTAGTTGAAGCAATAAATACTTACTTGATTAATTTTTAAATTAAAAAAACAGGTTTAAAAGGAAAATAAAGGTAAATGCATAGCTAATCATAATGATTTATTTCCAGTTCTGTAATAATCGCTGTGTCCCTTTGATCAAGTTGGGGTTCCTCATTTGTTAAATAGAGTGTCAATGAAATCATCCCATAGTCCTTTGAGGGGTAAAGTTTCATGAGTCTCAGATTACACAGATAGTCTTCTATTTCTACATATCTATAACCTGAGAAATCCAAGCTACATGATTATCCCTCCAGGGACAAATACATTCTGTTGTCTGCTTTTATGAACTTTGCTCACGGATAATTGGTTTGGCTGAAACATTATAACGTAACAGCATTACTCTGTTTACCTTGAGGAAATTATTCAAATTTTCTAAACTTCTGTTTCTTCATTTCTAACCTGAGAACTAAAATATTTACTTTTGGGGGTCATTGTGTAGTTATATAAGATAATATATAAAAAATGACTTAGAGAGTTACCTAGCACAGGTTATGTATGGTAATGAAAATTTTACGGTAACCCAGACATGACAAGTTTTGAGTTTCTTCCCTAAGTTTTTCTTTAAACTTAGCAGCAATTATGAGCAGGCTATTACTGAAGGATGGTGTTCAACTCAGATCTCTTTCTCAGTGTAAAACTCTCTGTGGAACCACATCCCACAAAATTTTAAAAACGGCTTTCTCTTTCATTAAATCTCAAGGGGCTAAAAAGGCTCTCATTTGGCTTCATCAGAAGATCCACAAGGTAAGTTCACATTAAACTTAAAAATTAAATAAAATATATCCAGATTAATGTATTATTTTTACAAAAGGATAAATAGAGCATTTTATTAATACTTTTTCGCTGCAACAAAATGACAGTTCAATCTTTTCACTCAACACAACAAAAGCTATGATCACATTAAATCACTTTGAGACACAAAGCAAAAGGTATTTTTATTTTCTTAAAGTGAAGAATGTTTTGCATTTTTAAAATAAACTTTATGTTTTATATTTGCAGTAGCAGGGCCTCCAGTCACTAGCACAATACAATGAATAGATCAAATACCCAGAATAGACAATACACCAATAATAGTTTTAGTAGACTTGGAAAATGCATTATTATCATTTTAGAACATCATAAAGAGCTCTGATGCCAACTGTTTTAAAAGAAAAAAAATCATTCCAACCACCCAAACAGCTACCACAAGCAAAATTAAGATCATGTACAGATAGGAAATTTTATGCATTGCACTTATTGCTTGGTACACAAATGTTGCACTTCTTGTTGAATTATATTAGGAAATGACAAGCAAAATGCCTCTTCCCTATCTAAAATTCTATGACTCTATGAAAGTAGAAATTGCAGTCCCCTAACCCAACATTAGGTGTATGCCAGTTTTGGTTTCATGTGAAGATTGTTTATTATGCGCATGGATATGTATAAGATATACAGATATATATAGATATAATTTTAATATAATTTATTGTCCTATATTTTAAGACAAATATCTCTCAAATAGGACTTTAAATAATAAAATTTTCTACTTATAATATCTCTATTAAGTTTATCTTTTCATATTATATATAGTTCTGTGGCACAAGTTTCATATAGTATTTATTAAGGAAGAAAGATATCTAAACCATTTTCTAGTTCATTGGTTGTTAATATTGCATTTTAAGGGCTACATCTCCATAGCAAATTTCTTATTAGATTCTTTATTTTGTATATATTTTTCCCTACATGTTACAACCAGTACAAAGTTGTAATAAAAAATACATTGAAGTCTATTCTTTTTATAATTTTTTGCAAAAAAGTGATATGATGTGCTACATGAAAAGTTGGGTTTTATTGAAATGTGAAGTGTTTATACTGTTAGGTAAATGAATGGAGGAACATGAAGCATACCCCTCGATTAACAAGTTCTCTTTCGGAGTAAGTGTGTGTGCCCAAGCATTTCATATAAAACACTGCAAGATATTCCTTTTGAGGACCAACAAAATATCCCACATTATGTAATTCTAATAATTATCAGTACAACTTGCTAGCTGCTAATATACAATATACTTCTTCAATGGTAAAATATCCCAGCTACATGATTTACAGTTAATAAATGTTGTCAACACATGATGCAGCCAACTTGATTGTTTTTGCTGATTTTTTTAAACAGGACTTCTGTGTGATATCTTGCACTACATTGTAACAAATATTTAAGTGCATGTTGCATGATCAAGTAGCTTTGGCTTCCTAACCTTTGCAGGATGAGATGTACCAACTGTTTAGTTGTGCTTTATTAAATGGTGATGAGTTTTAGCGCGTGAGAATTGAATGAGCAACTACTTGTTTCTACAATTTTGACAAGTCAACCTTTACATCACAAAGGCAAGGATGGATTACCTGAATGGAATTGATGGAACTTCACAACTTCTACAGATTGCACTTGATGATAACTTCATGGGTTTGTTTTGATATCATTTTTACAGTAAGTCTTGCCTGGGTGATATGTTTACATGTTTATACCACATTTTTTTTTAATTTTTTGTGCAATCACAATGAATTTAATCACAAACACTAAAAATATATCCAGCAATTAGTTTTGTTATGAGTAATCATCTCGGTCCTTATAGCTATATGAGTCTTGTACCTCTTCTTGTACAAATTCCTCTTTCTTTTCCCAACCATTGGGCCAACCGCCATTGGCCTGTGTTGTGGCACCATAAGACTTGGTGGTACCATAATTTATATAATTTTGAGTAATGTCCCCTGTTTCTTCATCAAGTTCATCTTCATGGATAAATCCACATTTTTCTTCACTTGTTTCCTCAGGGTCTGCCCAGGGTTGCTTCTCTCCCGAAGCAAATATTGCATAAAATATAACTCCACCATAGTGAACTAGGGCAGCAATCAGGAAGACGTACTGCCACTCTTCACGTGACTGTAAAAAAGTGGCACTGTGAGAATAAACTCCACACCATGGAAACCCCTAACCTATTCCCCAAATACTCTGCGTCATTGAGTTTTTACAAAACACTATCTTCAGGGAAATCTTTATCCTGACTCTGTAAAGCAAGTATTCTGTTAACAAATTTTTTCTGTAATACTGTTACTTTCGTTATTTAATTTTTTAAATCTAAAAGTTAGAAGTAACATTCAAAATGTAACTATGGCCCGCTGATTTTTAAAGTATTCAATCATTTCCATTGATTTGCTCTTTTTATCCATTTGCACTATTTTTGTTTACTTCCTCTAGTAAGTCATAATTTTGAAGGTCTATAAACACATAGAAAATATAGATGACTATCAATAAACCTCAGAAGACTTGTGTTTATTGTTATACACTAGAAATAAAATTTTGGAGGTTTTGGTTTGTTTGTTTTTGTCACACCAGGAATATCACAAATATTAAAAGGTGTTGAGAAACATATTTCTTATTAGTTGTGGAAATGAACTTTCTTAATTCTTAAAGAGATATTTTCTTCTGAGCCTCAATTATCTTCCTTAATCATCATCCCTACTGAGAGGTGTGCTGAATGGAATAGAGGGAGAATGCCAACAAGAACTCTTTCCAACTGTCTCTTTTTAAGAGAGAATTTTCCACAACTAAACATCTGTTTTACACCACCTTACCTTATTCTTTGTCATTGCACCAACAATGATAGGGCAAACCATTCCTGACAACGTGCCAACACCATTCGAAATGCCCATTAAGATACTGGCATATCTTGGAGCAATGTCCAAGTGGTTAACATTGAAACCTGAAATACACACATGAGTTTGGACTCAGGCAATTCTAAGCCTCTTAAAAATGAGTACCTAGAACAATATCACATCACAGCTTTAAAATAATACTGGATACATCACATCTGCTTGACAACTATTCTTTGATAATTTAGCTCAGGGTTATAATGGGAATAAGGTATCTGATACTTAATATGTCTCACCCATTTCACAGAGAGGAGAAAATGTTTTCTTAACAACAACAAAAGCGGCAAAATGGTAAGTGGGAGTGGGGAAAGTGAGGAGCAAGCAATCCAAATAATGTTTTCTAAATGTTTTATTATTTTAATTTCCTAATGGAAATATTTTGACTATTAACATTTATAAGATATGTTTCTTTGTGTGTATTATAGACATATATATAATAAACACACATATGATCACCAACCCAAATCAGAATGCCACAAATACAAAGATGTCATAAGGACAAAGAAACAAATCTTACCAGAAATAGCAAATCCGCTGAATCCCACTGCAAGGACCAAGAACGAGATTGCCACCCCTCTGGTATGAGAATAGCCAACAACCAGGAGCAGGGTGGCCTCCATGCCAAAACCTTCAGAAGCAAATACATAGAAAGACTTTTAAAAATATGTGTAGATTTTACCAATAAGCCCAAACTGCTAAAAAGCTAATACTTACTCATTTAGAATTTCTACTTCAACAAGTCCGTCTAAATATAATAATAATAATAATAGTAATAGCTTATGATAGATTATTGATGCCTTTTTTGTGTTTTAATAAAAACATCCAGAACAACCCAGAGTTTCAATGGTGGGTAGAGTTTGGTTAGTTATAGTAAATACAAATGAGATTATGCTGTTATTCAACACTAGGGATTATGAAAAGTTTGAACATGGGAAATTGATTTTAAATAAGCAATAAAGGCACAAATTTAGCTCAATTAAGTCATTTGATATGTGTAGAAATCGTTATTCACTCCTGTGGATTAGAATTTAGTGACCTGAGAAGCAGGTCCCTGCTAAGACTTACGGACTTACCACCACAGTTCATGATCTTTCTCACGGTGGTAGTTGAAAGAATTTGCTTGCTTCTTAGAAAATCTGCAATTTGCCCTCCAATAGGCACAATGATTGTCATTACTAAGTGTGGCACAGCAGACAGCATGCCAACCTGATGAAAAACAAGAAGAGGAGAAATATACGTGACCATGAACAATGCAAGCAACATAATGGCCTTGGTTTTCTGAATCCATCCTCAACGCTTTATGGACAAAGGAAGGAGAACGACTCTCTCCAAATGCCCACTTACTCATTCCTAGAATAAGCAGCGACTGCCACAGAATAAATGAGAAAAGCTAAATACATTTACTTTGCTCACTTCTTAATCTTCTGCAAGAAGGGGATTTTTGTTGTTGTTGTGACTCAGTAAATGTTGAGTATATGAATCAACTGTGATAAATCTTCTCATACAGCAGTTTATATTTGTGTCTCCATCCAATTTCTTAAATGTGTTTGCACAAATGTATCATTAGCAGGAGAAGGATAGAAGAGAAACCAAAGAGAAAAAGTACACTTGACACACTTTGAAGACGCTGTATTTTTAAATTCATTTTTAATTCATAAGGCTAAAAATATACTGTATTTCAATTTTGAAAACACTCTGCATATCTCTTATGAGTTTTATAACACAGATTTAATTTCCATAGAGTAAGTGCCCAGATAGTGGAGATCAATTCTTCAATTTTAACTATTTTCTGTATCAAATATTAATGCTGGGTCCCACAGTGGCATATAATTTCTGAATTAATTTTATACTAAACAGCACAACTTAAAGCTTACCTAGCATCAATTCAACAAACATTTTTAATCATTAATTATATGCAAAGCCCTGTTCTCCAGGCTTGATAGGGGCAGGAAGTATGAATAAAATGAATTTAGAATGTGCATTCCCACATTCAGGGACTTAGCAAACTAGTAAACAGATAAGGAAGTTTCTTACAAAGTATACTTTGCAGCTCAGGTCCTGGTATATGTAAATATTAACCGAGTGTTTATTATTTGTATTAAGTATTTCTTAGTTATTAAAAGTTTAAGACAGCAATTGGTTTTGTGGTGTTGTATAGTATAGTATCAAGGTCATAGACTTGGGTTCTTATAATAAATTGAGGTAATGAGTGATTCTAAGAAAGCTAAATGTTTGGACTCTTTACCCCTTCCACCCCAGATGGAAGTCTTTAACATTAATATTAATATTTTCTCTAGTTTCTATTTTCCCATCATTTCAATATAAATGAAAAAATTGAGACTCAGAAGGGTTAAGTGATTGTCAGAGCCAAGTTTTGAGTCAGTTCTACCTGAGTTCAAAGACTAAGGTCTTGACCTTTGTGCTTAGCACCACGACCATTTAAGAATAAAACCCAAACAAAATCAGATACCATATGCAAATGTGCTTCCTTTAGTACCAAACCTGTCATGTAGCAGGTGCTCAACAAATGTGAGCTAAGTGAAGATATCAAGTAAACTGACATTAGGGCAAACTTGTCATTGAGAATAGCCTCTTTACTTGTCAGTGTACTTTAGAAAAGGTACAATGGCTCTTTCTTCTTAACTTCAGCAGATATATTTAAAGCAATCTGTGTAGAAAGAAACCTTTTAGCAAACATTCTGAAACATGTCATGTTAGGATGTTTTACAGAATTCCATGCATGTTTTTGATGTTTATAAGGGCAGGCTGAAAGCTTGGGAGTAATCGTGTTTCCCAAGTCCACAAAATTGGCTTGCATTTTGACCCAATATTTAATGCCTCTGAATATCTTCTACTATTTATTATCTATTCAAATAAACATTTTGAGAACAAGCCTACAATAATAATAATAAATGAACAAAGTTATCATTTATTCACTCTCAATAAAGGGTGTGCAAGATGCTACCAATTCTACAGATTAAATCCAACACTGACT
Organism: Arctocebus calabarensis; assembly: GCA_963573935.1. Taxonomy (NCBI): domain Eukaryota; kingdom Metazoa; phylum Chordata; class Mammalia; order Primates; family Lorisidae; genus Arctocebus; species Arctocebus calabarensis. The sequence goes on along the minus strand of CAUYON010188759.1, from coordinate 6,225 downwards.
TAACAGTTGGAGGTAATGGCCATGTAGAAATATATTCTGTCTTTTAGCTGGGCCACAGAAGGTTCAAAACTTCACGGGCCACAGAAGGTTTCAAACCTCATGAAAATTACTCAACTGTCTTCTCAGCTGTTGGTGACTTATTTTGAATGATCCCTTCCCACATGATCAGAACAATCAACACCTCAGAGTATCATCAGAAGTTTGTCATTACTTTTTTAGGTTTGGTGACTGTAGGTTAAATGTCTTGAGCTGATAACTGATGGAGTTTTCACAGAAACTCCATCCTCCCTTTTGCTTCTCTTGGTCACAGTCAGGAGCGCCTCTCTCTCCATCTGATCATACTCTGTTCAGAAATTGGTGGACTGCACATGAGCAAAGAACAGCCGCCCACACTAGTCTCTTCCTCCTCTAACTGTGAAGCTCAGAAGGAACAAATGCTTGCTCTCATTTGGTTGATTTCTGTTACGTAATCTTTTCTTTCAAAGAACATTAGCCTTCCTCTGATACGCTATCCTCAAGAGTCTGAACATTTTTACTTATGAACATAAGCTAACGTAATAGATACATAGAAGCCTGTGCTAATGTAAATTATGATATATACACATATCAACTAATCTACTTACCTTATGTAGTTAAATAATATATACATTTTAGTTCTGATATGTACTATATAAAATAAAATAGTATATTATGTAACTATATACAGTTAGTTTACAGTCATATACTTAACTAATACATGTAACTCTAATTATATTTCTACACAGATTGCTTTAAACATACCTACTACAGCTAAACGTAATTATATGTGTGTGTGTGTGTGTGTGTGTGTATGCTCTCTCTCTTAACTGAAATGAAGATTAAATCATTGCATATGTGGTTTCATCAATAGACTCCCTTCTTAACCAAGGTTGGAGAGAATGACCTTTCATATAAATATTTTGTTTATTATAGTTACTTAAATTTAGCTGCATTTCTGAAAATACTACTGATACCATTATTTATAGATAAAAAATGTGAAGCTAACATTTATTCAATAACCCAGCCCAATGTTATATACTGATACTTTACTATAGAGCTTGGATTCTAAGCCCTTTCAGCCCAGACCCATAGCCCATGCTCTGTGTTCTCCTTCACTTCTGTGTATTTTTTAGGTAACTAAAAAAAAAAGGTTTAAAAAATTTTTTTTTTACCAATCTAATGAAAATCTGAGGACAAATCTCTGTGTATAGAGTTTATCTACAATTTTAGTTCAAAATTATAATAAATCTGTCAACTATAATAAATAAGTCAACTCATCCTGTTGATTTACTTTTAGTTTTTGCAAAGCACTGTTGCTTTTACTTGAGCATTCTCATTTAATTGGAGCTGCAGAGCTAGAATGACCACGCGGTTTCATTAACATCAGTTGGCTCTCTCACCCTCCTCCATGAGCCCTGACTTTATTAATAGCCTCTCAGTGTCCTATTTGTCCTAGATTATGAACGTGGACTCACACCTCCGGCAGCCTTTGTTGAGAAGTGTAACACCTCTCAGAGCTCCCAAAGGCTACCCTGCAATGTTTGATTAGCTCCAGAGAGAAGAGCCCAGTCTAAAGCAGCCATTCTTCTCGGGGATGGAGGAAACAGTTTCCTTAGAAACAGGGATTACAAAAGAGCTCTTAGAATAGCTACTCCTAAACTCAGGTTTTCTTCAGCCCCGGAACTCAGATAGTCTTTCAAGGACTATGTAATATGAATAGCAAGCCCAGCTGGACTTATGTAATGACATGAAGAGAGATGGCAAAACCATTGCCAGCACACTGCATTCGGGACTCAGCAAAGGGCACGGCACAGAGCAAATACTCTGTAAATGCTGGGATGGATATCCATGGATGATTTAACTGAATTTGAATGGCATAGAAAAGGGAATTGAAACAGAAATCAAAGAATCTGGGCCTAAACTTGATTGTGCCATTTGTTACTATCATGACTTTAGGCAATTTAAATATTTTCTCCAGTTTCTGTTTTCCCATCTTTTCAATATAAATGATGATAGCTGTTCAAAAAAGTTTGTTCATGAAGATGAAAGAACATTCTAAATTTCAAATCCTTATATAAACATAATGTAGTATTTTTATGTTAGAGAAAATCTCTAAATGATTGTATTTCTGTAGCTGTGAACAAAAGCCTGTGGCACTTAGCATGTTGTGCTGTAATGGGCAACTTATTTTTTGACTATGCCACTAAACGGTGAACACTTTAGGACAGAAACAATGTTTTTATTTCTGAATCTAACACAAAGATCTGCATATCACATTCAACGATGCTGGGTAAATTAGTAAATTAGATGAACATAAGAATGTTTTCAGATTCTTTTTGCTACCTTCATATCTTTTAGCTGAACAGATTTCTGAAAGCTTGAAAGAAGAGATAGATAGGTAATTATCTAAGTACAATTCCATTTGAATAGAGTCCTTTGTCATTCACTGTTACGTTTTCTCTGACCTGAGACTTGGAAGAAGTTGTGTTGAATAACAGGGAAAAGACTACACTGCAACTCACCCTAATTGGGATGTAAGTCCCATGAAGTTAGAGACTGGGTCTTTTTTGCCTGTATTCCCACCACCACAGCAGTTTCTAGCAGGCAATAGAAAACAATAGGTACTGAAACACCATATTTATCCCCTATTTCCTATAAATTATGTTTTGAATGAATAGATGAGTAACATATTAAATTTGGAAGATGAAATCTTTTTTTACTCTGTTGTTCCAGGTTAGAGTACCAGGGTTGTAGCCTAGCTCACAGCAACCTCAAATTTCTGGCCTCAAGCAATCCTCCTACCTCAGCCTCTTAAGTATCTGGGACTACAGCCCTTGTCACAATGACTGGCTAATTATTCTATTTAAAGGAAAGGTGCAGTCTCTCTCCTGCTCAGGTTGGTGTCAAACTTCTGAGTTCAAGCAAACCTCCCATATCCTCCTAGAGTACAGGATTACAGGCATGAGCCACCATGCCCAGCCTGGAAGATAAAATCTTGGCAAAGAAATTTAAAATCAACTTAATACAAAAATCGTCCACTCTTTAAATACAGATAATTTTTACATACCTTGCTGATTTCAAATCCAAAGACTTCTTCAAAATATGCTGGCTGACTAATAAGCAATAAATAAAAAGTCCAGCTTCTACAGAAGTTTGCAACAATTATTGCATAGACCGGCATAGATGTAAAAAATTTCCTCCATGGAGTCTTGAATTTCTGAAATCCCAAAAAGAGAGTTATTCTGACCATTATAAATATTTTCTAACTTAAATGGGAATAATAGGTGCTTTGTATTTTCAAGACGTATATGATGGGGTGTGAGCAGAAGATAGAAAGGAAGTGGTGAATCATTAATTACAAATACCCAGTTAGCCCTAGCTTCATGAATAATCACCGGAAAATAAAAAAAAAAATAAGATGTCAACTTCTGTTAGTAATTAAATTGCCCCAGCTTTAGGAGTGAATATACAAGTTTCCATGTATGTAGGAAATTAATTCCAAAAGCATACATCTGGTTTCTATGATTTTTTTTATTTCTTCCTTTTCTCTTTTCTTAGCAGTGATAGATTATGCCTCAGCTAAAATTCATTGCCACATCAGCAGATTTCTGATATCCAACATACATTATTTAAAACATTGAAAATTCAATGTAGTTGGGAAGAAAAAGAAATAAAAATTTAAGTACCCTATTTCAAGTCAATTATTCTACCACCAATCAATAAATTGTCTTAACAGATTCTTAAATTGTCTTAACAAATTCTATGATACTGGAATGCAATGTTTTGTGAAATTCACATGGTAAATTGCTTGATGGAGGCGTGTAAACGCCGTCTCCCCCAAATATACCCTGGCATAGTTACTTACGGATATTCAGACATTAAAATTTAATAGTCTGAACATGATTGGCTTTCCTTAGGAAACTCTTTAAAAAAATTAAAGCTCCTGTATATGCCCAAACATAAACCAAGTACATATTATCCCCCAAGCCTTATATTTTTAGATTTTAAAGTATCTCTCATATTCCCAAATACTTTCTCAATTATTTTGTTTTGAATATCAAAATACTGTCTGGTGAAGAAGCAATACGACTTACACTGATGTAACTTCACTTAAAGCAAGCGTGGGATGCCTGACCTGGCTACGTTACTCAAAGATGAGGCGAACACGTTTTACACAGATGTAATGATTATTTTTGGATATAAGGGCACGTCATTGCTAATATTGGTTGTGATTTTAGAGGCAAGCTCATAGGAAGTTAAATTGTGGTGATCAATAATACATACACTTAGAAGGAGAAAAAGAAACAAATCAAAAACAAAAATCTATCCTAATAATAAGTAAGGAATACTGTGTTTGGATAATGGCAGTGTTATTACTTGGTTCAAAAAAGCGAAGTTAAAAAAAATATTTTGCATATGTTCTAAAAAAAAACATAGTCCCAAATGAATATACTTATTTCACAGATAACAAAAATGTTCAAAGACAGGAAAGTCTGCAGTATAGTATAATATTTGTATAAGAAATTACTTCAGAAGATTATTAGAAATTAAAAACTATTGCCTGCTAGGAAAATGTTCCTGTATTCAAGCCGGGATCATCTCCCCTCAGAACTTTATTCTTTAGGTGGTAGAACACTTCATCAAATGTAAAAGTATTTAATTTTACACCACAAAAGAATTGTTGGGGGCTCTGAAGGGGAGTCTATGGTATTATAACATTCTGTTTATTGAACTAGCTATTTGATTCACAGATGTGTTTAATATATTAAAAATTAGCAAGTTGTTTTTTATGATTTGTGCATCTTTTTCTGCATGTATATTTTAATATATCCTCGATTACTGATTAAGTTGTTCCCACTTTAGAAAAATACAAAATTTACCATTTGTAGAATATTAATTCTAAAAGCATGAATACTAATTTCTAAGAATTATTTTTCTTTTTTTCCACTATTACTTATTTTTAAAAGAAAACAGAGATTAAAAATACATTCTACTCGATTGCTATGTATGTTTTTTAATAGGGTCCAGACTCAAAACAAATGGCTATAAAATACATATTAATATAGACTAGGTATTAGAATATGGGCTGGGTATTAGAAATTTGAGTATGTTTTAGATGTTAGGAAATTATTATTAATTGTATTAAGTTTGATAGTATAGTAGTGGGATTGTGAAGGAGAATGAATGGTGTCATTTTTCTTTTTCTTTTTTTTTTTTTTTTTTTAGAGACAGAGTCTCACTTTGTAGCCCTTGGTCAGTGCCATGACTTCATGGCTCATAGCAACCTCCAGCTCCTGGGCTTAGGCGATTCTCTTGTTACCTTCCGAGTAACTGGGACTACAGGTGCCCGCCACAATGCCCAGCTATTTTTTTGTTGCAGTTCGGCCAGGGCTGTGTTTGAACTCGCCACCCTTGGTATATGGGGCCGGCGCCCTACTCACTGAGCCACAGGCAAGATGCATGTGAAGTATTTGTGGGTAAGGAGTTTTGAAGCTGTATTTTAAAATAGTATAGCAAAACAAAAGATAAATAAATATGGCAAGATATTATGTTAACAATTGTTGCACCTATGTGGTTAGTACACAATATTTATCTTGCATTCTTTTTTTTTTCGTAGAGACAGTGTCACTTTATCTCCCTCAGTAGAGTGCCGTGGCGTCACACAGCTCACAGCAACCTCCATCTCCTGGGCTTAGGCGAATCTCCTGCCTCAGCTTCCCGAATAGCTGGGACTACAGGTGCCAGCCACAATGCCCAGCTATTTTTGTTTTTGCAGTTCGGCTGAGGCCAGGTTTGCACCTGCCACCTTTGATATATGGGGCCGGCCCCCTACTCACTGAGCCCAGGCACCGCCTCTATCTTACCATTCTTTCTGCTTTGCTGCATATTGAATTTATTCATGATAAAATGTGAAATGCAAATTTCATTCCCGTTGTATCACATTTTAAAATATGCTTTGAAGCTCCAGAAGCATATGACACATCAGTAAGAAGTAAAATTTTATGTTTAGAAAATCAATAAGGTATGGGAAATGAAGATTCATGTTGTTTTATCACCCGACTTGCTGTTCTTTTTTTTTTTTTTTTTAATAATTTTATTGAATCATAATTATGTACATTGGTGCAATCACAGGGCACGATTCATATACATTCAGAAATATTTTGATCATACTGTTACAGATATCCTTCATGGCATTTCCTTGATCAC
>CAUYON010188758.1:0-44966 GCA_963573935.1 Arctocebus calabarensis | reverse complement strand
TACATTGGTGCAATCACAGGGCACGATTCATATACATTCAGAAATATTTTGATCATACTGTTACAGATATCCTTAATGGCATTTCCTTGATCACTATATAAAGACATTAATACTCTACCTTTAATAAGTTTCGCCAGTACCCTGCTAAGATGCACCGTAGGTGTGTTCCCACTACATCTTTTTGTCTTTGTTTTTTTAGTTTTCAGCAGTGTGTCTGATGTTAGCTGGACACAAATGAATACTGAATGTTATTGATGAATGCCAGGACCCTCCAACAGAGAGTTGGGTCTCAGCCCTGAGTTCTGGGTCTTCAGAGTTCTTCATTCTCCTGTACCTGACTCAGAGAATCCCCGTTTTTCTAGCGTCCTTCTTGTCCTGGTCACTGAGCCTGATTTCATACTGACTTCTTTTATCTGACCTGTTAACTTTCCCAGACTAACTGATTGTGGCAGAAATGATTTTTCCTTCAGAGATCTCATGGCACATAAAACAAATAATTTCACTTATGAATGAATCTGTACCATTCTCTTGTTCTATGTATAAAAACCATCCACTTTTGTTTTGTTCGATAAGCTAATTGGACTAAGATGTAAACATCTCTAGAACCTTGGGTTTGGAATTCCCGATAGCCCCTGATGTGGCCCCCAGTATAGAGAACTTGCTGATTACTGTTGAATTTACTCTGTCTAAATTACAGAAAAATTTTTATAACTGAGTACATAAATGTTTACCTCTTATTTAATCATAAAACAATTTGTTAATCTTGTGCAAGTCACTCCACAGAAAGCTAGCACGTTTGGAGGTAACAAATAGGTTTTAAAATAATAAATATATTCCTATATTATCCTTTCTATCATTTTGCATAGCTATAATATTCTGATAAGCCCACCTCTAGCTTTATTTTTCTAATCATGGACCTTTATTTTTATTTCAGCAGCATGTCACCTGTATGCTTGGGGAGCACTTTTTGAAGGAAGTGGTATATGGAGGTTAAAAGCATATCTTTGATAGATTTGCTGGGTTATGGTGGATAGCCCATTATGCATATAACCTCTCGCTTTCTGGCTTCAACATCTGGAAAATGGGATACTAGCAATACTTCCTGATGAGGCTGTCATGACGATTAAATGAGATAACAATCATGAAGAACTTAGTGAAAAGACTGTGAATGGTTTGTACTTGGTGAATATCATTATTAACATCTTTATTATCGTTGAAGGTGTTAAAAGGTGAGTGCCCTTCAAAGACACTTTATGTCCCCGAATATTATAGGGTTTTTTGGGGGGGGCAGACAGGTGTGGGCAGTTGCCTATTAACCTTTTCACTCATCCTTGTCACACACCGGAATTGCTCCAGTCCCAGATTCTTCTACATCAAATGGGATTGTGGAAAGTAGCTGCCAGTTCCTGTCACCGCACCACTGTATTTGAATTAAAGAATGTGTCTGAATTTCAGCATGTGTCTCAGGCACTATGGGATGTTGGGTCAGTGTGGAAAGAGGGCTGAGGACCGAGGTGGGATGTGGGAGGGGAGGGAGGTCTAAGAAGAGGGGGGTCTGAGAGATTCAGATGAGCTCAGCCTGCAGAATCACTTTGCTCTGTCTGGCACCTTTTTCTAGATTATTCAGCTGAAATTTGGCACCATTGTTCAAGGATAGCCTGATATCATACATTCCCATGGGGCTTTCTCTTATTTCTCTTCCTCTCCTCAGGCAGAGTATTTTTCATGTTGCACATTTGGCCTCAGAATGAAGCTGTGGTGCAGTCAGGAAGGGAAGGGGTGGGAGCGAAGAAGAGGGAGCTGTGCCAGCGAGAAGCCCGGGGAGTGGTCTGCACCTGATCTGTGTGCTGGGGCTTCTCACGCCTTTGGGACAGCCACGACCCAAGAAATTCATTGAGCTGTTCCCATGGGACCAAGCAGGCCTCTCTGGGATGTGGCGTAGGGTTTTCTAGATGGGCAAAACTGAACTATGTTTTTATGGGTCCTAAACATTCAAAAGATAATGATCCCCATCCCCTTCCCTATCCTGGTCTGTGTAAATCAAAGTAGGAAAAAATGCCAACACAAAAAAGGAAAGTTCCAGGGAAGTTTTGAGTTTTTCTATGAGGTTTCTTCAGGGAATATTAAATGTCGAATGCGTTCAAACTTCTCATCCGGTCTTGATGTTTTTAGAGAACTTGCTTTGGTTATACTTCTGGAAAACACATGTCTAGTTTCAATGGGAAGCTGGTGCTACAAGTACTAGGCTGTGCTGGGAAGATGTTGAGCAGACCTCATGTTTGCTGACTCCATTCCCTGGGAGCCTCTGTGTTTCTCTGCCAAAGCCAAGGGGCTCCACTCACCTGGAGAGCTGAAACAGGCAGCTCAGAGGAGTTGGGCACTGCTCCTGGCCCAAGCCTTTCATAGCCTTTTCAAGCTGGCCTTGGAGACTGTTACTAGGAAAAACACAAAGTGTTAAAAAGAGCTAAGTTTTTCCTTAGCTCTGGACAGAGATTAAGCCTATCAGTCTAGGACGGCTACATAGACTTAAAAGGGAAAAAGGGAAGATATCTCATATCTAGTTATTCTGACCTATTTTGCTTTTGCAAAACACATCTCCAGTGAATTCTGTGATACATATAGGGGGGAAAAGGCTTTGTCAGGGTGAGAACTATAGACTTGACCTAGAAACGTGGTCCAAGTCTCACCTGGAATTCCACAACCCCACAGGAGATGGGTGGGAATTAAAGAAGGACTCAGATCTTATCTTCCCAACATGAAATCTAATTAACTAGGTAGTTCCTGTTGCCTATTTTTGATAACTGAATTATCTACTTTTCTCATTTTCTTTTCATTAATAGTTGTTTCTTTTGAAACTTGTCCTACAAATGCATATGAATTTTAAAATAAGCTGCACGGCTAGCCAGTTTCTGAAAGAGAACTTTCTGTACTTTTGCAGGTCAGCCTGATCGCTCCTTCTATCTGGGTCAGAAGTTTGAGGGCAAGGAGTCTGAGTCGTGGTTGAATATCATTTAATAAGTTGTTGGTGTGTGTGTATTACTGTACACAGTGTAGCTTGTGATGTATTTTGTCTCCAGCATCTTCAGTGTTGAGTCTGTTCCCTGCCTCAGCCTGGGGATTGGGGGGAAGGATAAGGGTGATAGAGGGGTGCTGGGGTGTGATATATGTACAGATCCAGAGCCAGAGTCATGGACGTCAGATTTGCTGTTACACCCCAAAGAATTATGTCTTCCCTGTAGCACTCTCCTGCCTCTCAAACCAAGGCTTGGGTTGACTGTTGGTGCATCAGAAAGAAGTATGCTCTGGTTGTATTTACTCTGTCACATGGGAGGTCTCTCCCCTCAATGCCAGGGGAGCTCCCCTTCTGCTTTGCGTTATGGAGGGAATAACTATCTCCCAGCACCTAGGAATGAACATAACTAAATTTATGTAAGGTATGTGGGAATTTAGGTGGCTGGAGTAGGGCTGGATGCAGAGTCCTGGTGACTCTTGCAAAAAAATACAAATCTAATCATCTGACTTCCCAGTTTAAAGATCACTGTTGCCTCTCCATTGTATACTGAATAAAGTATTAAATCCTTAAATGACATTCAAAATTCTTTAAAATTTGGCTTCATCCAAACTTAAAGCTTCTTCCATTGTTCAGTTCTCAAATACTATGCCCCAGCTAACCAAATGAATAGGCCATTTTTAACAGGTAACACTTTAACATTAATTAAAATCCCTTTGACCTTTTCTGTAGAGAGTAATAAGCTAATTCTAAAATTTGTATGAAAAATATAAAGAACCAAGAATAGCAAAATCAATCTTTAGGTCAAATAGCCTAAAGGATTTACATACTAGAGTCAAGACTCACCCTAAAATTATAGCATCTAAAACAGAATTGATAAATCAATAAAACAGATAAACAGACCCCACACATAGAGTCACCTGAAATATAGCACAGGTACATGACAATGAGGTTGGAAAAATAGTCTTTTAAAGTATAAAGTACTGGGTCAACTGAATATCCATATGGAATCTACAGTGAACATTGTGCCTACATTATGTCACACATGGAAACAAATTCCATAGAAATTGTAGATCGTGAAAGGTAAAAGATTCTAGAAGAAAATGTGGGAGACTCTATTTGTAATAGGCAAAGATGTCTCTTGAGCAGGACACAGAAGCCACTATCACTGAATGTTGGACTATATTAAAATTCATAACTTACATTCATCAAATATATCCTTAAAGGAGTGAAAACAAACCAGAGAGTGGGGAAAGATACTTCCAATGTATATAGTCATGCCCTGCACACATTTTGGCTAATGACAGACCTCATATATGATAGTGGTCACATAAAATTATAACACCATATTTTTACTGAACCTTTTCTACATTTAGATATGTTTGGCTATATAAATACTTACCACTGTGCAACAGGGGCCTCCAGTAGAGAACCATGCTGTTTAGATGTGCATTCCAGTGGCAATAGGTCCCACCATATAGCCTGGGCAGATGGAAGGTCTACCATCTAGTTTTGGCAAGTACATTCTTGCCCAAATGTCCACAACATCCACAATGACAAAACTGTATAAGAACTCATTTCTCAGAATATATCCGTTGTTAAGGGACAATGATCACACATCCAATGAAGGATATGTATTGAGAAGTTACAAAGAACTGGAGTCAATAGAATACACCATTCAACTCAATAAAAAGGCAAACCGTTCTTGTAAACACTTTATAAAAGAGAATTTCCAAGCTCTAGTAAGTATATGGCAAGACACTCAGCATAATTACTACCAGAAAAAATGCAAATTATACTCTTCATAACCCTACCTACCACCAAGGTGCCTACCACTGTTAAAACTATTGGTATCAAATATTGAGAAAATGGTTTGGTATCATTTGCCAAACAATTCTATTCCTAAAGTACATACCAAAGAAACAATGCAAGTATGTGTACAGAATAGCACTATTTATGATCTCCCAAGCCTGGAAGCAACCAGTCTGTCTGTCTGTCTATTAATGGGTTAATAAGGAGCGGTGTGCTCCCACAAAGTAAGAAGGCCCTTGGATGGCATGGGAAGGGACACTATTCTGATTTTGAGTAGCAGCAGCAGAAGATCAAAACTGTGTATAGGACACTGCATCTGCTATGCAGAGAGATTTTCACACATCAGGACATAGGTTTTTATTTTCAAAAGGTCCCTGCTATTTACTCTTTTAAACAGGCAACTTAAAGTTACCCAATGTTATTTTGAAATAGTATTTTCTTACCATACAGTATGTTCATGGTGAAATTGTTTCCACATTCAAAGCAAAAATTCCTAAAACTTAAGAATATGCTCTAAATTTCACCTTATTGATCTCTTTGTTTCTTGCAAGGAATTTCACTGCTTGAAATAGCAACAACACATTTATTATTAAAAAGTAGACTAGCAGTGGACTTGGCTACCTGTACTATTTTCAAACGTGGACTCTGCAGTGGATTTTTCTTTCTCTGTATGGTTTCACTGGAATTCTCACTTAAGGAGTCATGGTTGCCAAGGTTTAGAGACACTTTGGTTCTGAAAATAGAAATAATGTATGAATAAAAAAAAGACCTACATTACTCTGATTCTTAAGCTCTTTACCTGCATTTCAAAATTCACTGAAGATTCTTTTCAAATAGGTTGGTGATCATGTGGGAATGAGAAAGACAACGGAAAAATCTGGATTTGTATCACTATCAGGGTTTCTTTATTGGTCATAGATATATAATCACATATTACATGCAAGAAAATTACAATACAGCCCAAGATGTTTATGTTTTCTGGCACATCAAGAGGAATACAATGCAAAAGTTTATATGATTTTACATACAACTGTCTTAAATAAACAGGAATAATGTAAAAATAATTTAATGATATGCTCATTGTTTGCACGAGTCAACATTTTGATCTGCACATGAGATCATTATGATTTGGCAGGTAGGTAGTTCTTTTGAAAGCTACACTTTTTCATCTGATCCTACTTGGAAATGTGCATAAAGTATGAGATGACAGTTTAGTGTAACTGAAGATACTTATTTTCCACAGTAGAAAGAGATTATGATGGAACTAAGACACTCATGAAAAGAGAGGACCAAAAAATTAAAGAAAACTCCCAGAGCATCAAAATAAAAACCATGTTGTATATTTTCAAACTTCCTTTTTGTGCATCACTGCAACAAACAATATATATTTTTTCTCTCTATTCCTGGGGGCAGGGGTAAGACACAGATTCCCAGGCAAATATTTTTGAAAGGCAGATGTGGAGAAAGATTTTAAAACCACACGCAGAACGTTATGTTGTGCTCATTTCTAAACCTATAGATTTTGTGCTGTCTTGTGAAGGATACCTGTAGCAGCACATATAGCATATGGTAAGGAGGAGTGAGAGTTATAAGAAACACCTGTAGCTTGGTAATGTGACCTTGGTGAATAGGGCATGGGGAGGGATTCAGCTCTCTCAAGCAACATGAGAGCTCAGGAGAGGAGAGCATCAGTGATTGGCAGCTTCTACACCTGTGGTGTTAAGAGCCACGGGATTGCTTATGTGTTCTATCACAGACCCGCTCACTTTGACTCTGTCCCTTTTCCTGCCTGCAGAGCACCAGCACAGTGTCTCTCTGCTAACAACTGCTAAGACTTGTTCTTCTAAGAAAGCTCCTTTCCTTCAAAGACTGTTTCTCTCTCTCTCTCTCTCTTCTGCTAAAGCAAATAGCTCTCAGGCACCTAAGAGTCATTGTTCATGAGGGAGATAGGAAGGCTTCCTGTTTGGAACATAGCTAGATAAGTCTGGGGCGAAGACTTATAAGTGGCAGCCACGAAGGACCCCCCACCCCATACCAGTTTTCATTTACTTGGATACAAAATCTGCAAGGCAAGAAGTATCCTAGACTTTTTTTTAATGCTACCAGTTGGTATTTCTACATGCTACTTAGGCGTTTAGCCTACTGTAAATTAAAATTGGATCCTACCATAGAAACTGAATCCACGTGCAAAGAGACAGGATTGTAGTTTTCATTTCAGCCCCCAACACTTTCAAGGAAACGGATTAGTTCTGTGCTTGTCTCTCAAACCAAGGATTACAACCCCCTAGAAAGAGACCAATAGGGAAAGGGCGGATTGCTGATGTTAGGTTGGACTTAAAGCTGTAGAATAAAGAAGAAACAATTCACCTGCCATTCCTACTGCAAGGGAGAAAACTAGTTTATAGGCAGGATTCTGTTTTAAAATATTTGAACTTAATCAACCATAAAATAACCTCATTTAATCAAACAGATCCTTTACAATATTTTGATTTTTTCCCACTGAAATGTTATAAATATCTTTTTTTAAAACTAAATGTTATTAAGTTACCTGCATTTCAAGTGTAATTTAAAACGTGCAGCATATCTTTTCTTTTCTAGTGGAAATTATCTTTGGAGAGCAAAAACGTGTCATTAATGTTACAAAAAATTTAGTGACAAGTGACAGAGCGCCGAAGGTTTAGACACGTGGTTTAACTTGTCTGTTTGCTACATTCGATAGAGTGGATGTTTCTATTTCTTTTTGTAAACTCCACTTGCAATATGGCTTCTTTTTTCATATAATATGACAAAATGAAAACAACAAGGGCACTCATTGTTTTATGTTGTCAGAATTATTATTTAAGTAGTGAAAAGTTCAGGAAATATATTGCCAAGGGAAGGATGATTTAGTGGAGCCTGGCATTTCATTTTTAATTCTTAGTAAAAATATTTTTTTTTTTTGAGACAGAGCCTCAAGCTGTCACCCTGGATAGAGTGCCGTGGCATCACAGCTCACAGCAACCTCCAATTCCTGGGCTCAAGCAAGTCTCTTGCCTCCGCCTCCCAAGTAGCTGGGACTACAGGCGTCCGCCACAACGCCCGGCCAATTTTTTGGTTGCAGTCATCATTGTTGTTCGGCAGGCTCGGGCTGGATTCGAACCCGCCAGCTCAGGTGTACGTGGCTGGCGCCTTAGCCCATTGAGCCACAGGCGCCGAGCCAATTCTTATTAAATTAATAGGAGTTTTGACTCAACACCTATAGCTCAGTGAGTAGGGTGCTGGCCACGTATACTGAAGCTGGTGGGTTTGAGCCCAGCCTGGGCCTGCTAAACAGCAATGACAACTGCAACCAAAAAATAGCTGGGCGTTGTAGTGGGTGCCTGTAGTCCCAGCTATTCGGGAGGCTAAGGCAAGGGAATCACTTTAAGTCCAAGAGTAGGAGGTTGAGTTGTGAGCTGTGACGCCAGAGTGCTCTACTGAGGGCGACATAGTGAGATTCTGTCTCAAAGATAAATAAATTAATTAAATAATTAATGGTAGTTTATAGGCCAATATAAGTTCTCATTTATATTGGTGTGTATAGATACATGTGTACATATATTCCCTTTATATGTTCCATCTATGTTAGTAGAAACATTTCTATATGATGGCATATCTATTTTCATATAATGATATTAATTTTATTACATAGCTATTTAATTGGTATACAATGGGGATGCATATTTATATATTCACTAATTTTTAAATGTAATTTCCTTTAAGTTAATGAGAATTTATATTCCAATATTCATGTAGCTGTGCTCACCACAGAACTTGTTATGGTAGAAGTATTAAATGGTAAATGGTAGTATTGAATTTTATTGATTCAGGATTTATGATAATTCAAACTTTACGGTGCAATTGATGGTTTGAGCAGAGAAAATGTGATGATTTCAATTTATAATTAAGGTTTAAATTAGAGAAAGTATAGTTGAAAGCATGTTCTAGTTTTCATTTTAAGTTTACTTTCAAAGTATAAATACAAATAAGTTATTGGTTCTGTACTTTCGAATAAGGAGGTGAGCCTTTGGTAAATTTTATTTTATTCATTGCCTTCTATTTAGATCACAAAATTCCCATATAGTTCCCTAGGGTCTATTTCACTAGGGAGTGTGTGTGTGTGTATGTTGGGAACTGGGGATGGTTCTTTTAAAGTATGAGTAAAATGACTATTAAGAAGCAATTATAAGAGGGACATTACCTAATAAATGCAATCAGTGTAATCTAATTCCTTGTGCCCTCAATGAATCCCAAACAATAAAAAAAAAATTAAAAAAAAAAAAGAAAAAGAAAAAATTCAAACAAACCAGCCATTTAAAAAATCACCGGGGTCTTCTGAATCTTCTCCCAGCAGTCTGGGAAGTCGTATGTTTATCAGACCTTGAACTAAATAAACATGTTTCAAGAATATATTTGAATAAATGTAGGTGCTCTTATGAGAAATAAAATACACATTTAGAAGTATTATTGATGTTTTTGTTTTTACATTACAGACTATTTTTTCTAACACTGAGCACTAATATTCAAATTATATTTGTATGTGGATGCCTTCAATATTATATAGTGCTGACATGAGAGTCTCATCAAAATATTATGAAATACAGATACAGGTCAAAATTCCTAATCTCTTTTGACATGTTAGGGTTAAATTGACTTGTGTTTATAGATCCAACCTAACATTTATTTCCTGTTTTTTTTTTTTTTACAAAGATATACACTGTGCAAAAACAGAACTAGAAGAAACACTTTGCATTTTCAGATTTATGTCACAGGTGGCATGGCTAGGACCTGGAGGTTACCCTTGACAGCTCCCTCTCCCTTCCCCCAGCTCTGAGTGAGGCGTTCTCCCTCTGATATCTTTATTCTCCTTCCCCCCAGCTCTGAGTGACGCTCTCTCCCTCTGATATCTTTATTTGCTTAGTTTCCAGCTGTCTCGAAGTGAGAAATCCGCTCGTTAGAGTTAGAGGAAAACCAGCATAATCACTTCAACTGTCCTCAGGATCGATAAGAAAACATTAACCAAATCGATCTCCTCATTTCCTATTGGATATTTCAGCCTTTTTGGGAGAAAAATGAGACTTGAAAGGAGATTTCCATATTTTTGTATGCATTTTCACGTGCATGGGCCAAGCGATATCTTGGTACCAGTGACCTCAGTGTCCGAGTTTTTGGATTTCACTAGAATTTTGTTGTAGCGAGCACAGATAAATGGCTCGTAGACCATTGTTAGGAACTGTATTACATTTGGTTCATGGTTTTGGTTATAATAAGGTTTAGTTGGAAGGAGGGAGTTAATCACAAAAGTGAAAAAGGAATCATAAACAGGATTACCTCCACCTTTATTTTGTTCCTCCAGTAAATGGGTGAAATTTGTTAAGAAAAAAACACAGCTTATTGGACAGCTCTTCAGGTAAACACAAGA
The DNA here is from genome assembly GCA_963573935.1 of Arctocebus calabarensis. NCBI lineage: Eukaryota > Metazoa > Chordata > Mammalia > Primates > Lorisidae > Arctocebus > Arctocebus calabarensis. The sequence goes on along the minus strand of CAUYON010188758.1, from coordinate 34,704 downwards.
TTTTTTTTTTTCCTGAATTCCTGAGAAAATTTGCCAGACTACTACTTGCAGTACTGAGTTTATAAATTCTGCAAATAATCTGTTATTTGAACCTAATTTATATAGCAGTAGCTTGCATGGAAAGTACCCAGCTGGGTAGGAGGCCGATTGGTTTTCTCTATTCCTTTGAGAAATAAGGGCCATGAATTTCCATAAAGCAAATGAGTTTCAAGTGAATACAGCAGTGATTACCTATCAACTCCGCTCGCTCTGAGTCAGAGCACCGGGTGAGCCTGGGGGCAGAGGGAACATGTTGTCTCAGAGCCAGGAGAGTAACAGGAAGCCCTTGTCATTTTCCTGTTTTCTGAATGGACCCCTGCAGAGTAGGAACCGGCATTGGGAATCAGGTTAACCGCCCGCCCGCAGAGAATCAGCCCTGGGTTTCTAGCGATAGTCAAGATGTTGGAGATTGAGTTCTGGCTGGATCTAAGTTAAATTGAGGGAGGGAAGAGAGCTGTTATTTAGTGAAAGGGAAGTGTGGATGGCCTGCAGGGTGTCAGGCATGAGACAGATGTGTCTCCAAGGGCGATGTTTGTCTCCTACACTGGTTTGGTCCTTTTTTATTCTCAGGAGAGAATGCATCTGTGTAATGATAAACTTTTCAGGGCGAAGGAAAAGAAATCAGGAATACAGCAACAAGAATTAAAACAATTAAACAACAACATTTAAGAAACAATGAAAAAAAACTGAAACCTAAACACAAACACCTTGCCCCCCCCCACGCCAAAGTCCTCAAATCGGAGGTAAATAAGGAGTAGCATTTGGAAACACCTTATGCGCCATTTGATTCAAAGTCGCTCTATAAATGGAACCTCCTCTTTTGGAAGTCTCTGGCAGTCAGAATTCTTAGGCAATAATATTCACCGATCTCAAAGCATGATGCTTTGGACCACAGGTGTTACAATGGAGGGAAAAGTATAGAATTTAATAATCCTGCATCTTGAGGCTGTGCCGAGGAAGGGACACTACATGTGTGCACCACTTTTTCATTTGGGAAGTGTCCGAAGTCTAATATGTCCCTCAAAGCCAGCAGGATGCAGAGGTTTCCTCTGCCTGGGGGTCCCTTGCAGCTTACCGAGCATGGCAGGCCTGTATCTGAGCCCTCCTAACTCAGAGCTGCACCTGCAGAAGCTGAGTCTACTCAGCCACCTGTAGACTAAAAGAGACACTGGCTGATTTGGAGGCTTGGTTGTTTTGGTGTCCCAGCAGTGCAGGGAGGTGGCAGTGCCTGCAAAATGTGACACAGATTATGAAAAACATCAGTATAGCCTGGGAGCGCAGCTCCCGAGGGAACCAGGAGAAGGGGAGCCTCTGAGGCCCTTGAATTTTGCCAATATCCTGTAGTCTTGGGGCATTGCTGCCCTCCTGAAAATGAGGAAAAATAATTGCTGTTCTCCTTCCCAGATGTTCTTCTGTTTTGTCCTGTTGATTCAGGCTTCTGCCTTTCAGAGCTAGGCAGGGGTACCCCATTTTCTAGGCCCAGGTGAGCTCAGAAATCAGTCTCATCTCAGACCCCCATCTTTAGGCACAAACAGGCCCCTTCCTGGGTTGCGTTCAAGCAAGGCCACGAAAAAGCAGCATGACTAGTGTGTCATCTGGGCAGTTCCTCCAGGAGCAGGGAGCACGCGTCCCAATTCCTCACTGGGACAAGGACTGCAAAGACAGAATTCTTAGCTAATTTTAGGATTATTCTCAGCCTGCAGACTCCTGGCCAGTTGTGATGTGTGCTGTACTGAACTTAAGCTCCTCAAACCTCCCTGCCTGCCAGGTAATGAAAGCAGCATGTAACCCCCTAGAAAGAAGGCCCAGAAAGGCTGCCCACTTGCTCCCCCACCACTGCCAGAGGTTTTGTCTTCCCTTTTGATCTCTTGTCTTTCAACAAAACCTGTCCTTTCACTTACTGGAGTGGTCTGTGGTTTCATTCTTTGAACCCCAAGATCAAGGACCCAACACAGAGAGAAATTCCGGCCATGCGTTTGGGCAGTGGAATCACAGTCACTACCTGGTCACGCAAATGTAATGCCCTGGTGTTTGTTAATTAGAGCAGTGTGGCTGGGCCCAAGTTAACGTACCTCATTCCGGCTGCTCAGGGCCTGTGCACTTTTACCCAGGCTCTCACCCCAGGCTCTCACAGAAAGGGCGTCTCTGTTTTTCTTTTCCTGCATCTTCCTCAGTTTACATCCTCCTTTCATTTCCATCTAGTGTTTTGTAACCCTGTGTAATGAATATTGAGGATTTTCTAATCTGAGTAGCACGCATGATGCATTTGAGGCAAAACAGCAGAAGTTTCTTTTAAGAAGCTTGAAAGAGAATAGAATGTGACAGCCTGTTTTCAAGATTTAGAGCCTGCCAAAAATTGAATTGCAAGGTAAGAAGGAGAAAATTCTAGGAAAAATTTAAAACAATTTTTTTTCCTGGAAGGTTTTTGTTGCTGAACATTCCTATTGTGGCACATTGGACAACAATGGAATTTTCCCCACTGGGCCTAAGCAAATACTCATTTTTCTTTATGAATATGCTTATTGCTATGAATGCTATTTGTTGGAATTTAAGCAGAACCCCCTACTTTTCAGTGGTACAGGTTCACATTTCATGCACATGGTTTGGGATGAGAAGCAAACTAAATTTGATTCATGAGATAGCTTTGTATAATAATAACTCATTGAGAGGTACAGAGAGAGAAAAATACAGTTACCATAAAGATCGTGAGTACCCCTGCATGAGACACAATGTTACCGTTCTTCCCACACCAAAAATGGAGATGTATCCTCTGAAAGATTTAAATATATCTCTAGTTACCTTGAAACATGTGAGGATGTTCTGATGAATATTGAATGATTTTTACACTAGCAAGGAAATGGTACAGAAGTTTTCTTGAAACCCAGAGCTCTAATGCCATCTAGGGTAGCTGCCCGTGCTCAGTGTGGCCTTTGATAGGTCCTGTTTCTGGTTTGACAATTCTACAGAATCGTTCCAACATTGATGAGGCTGCTACCTGCTGTACAGAATGTCTGAGTACTTTCTAGAGATAATTTCTTTGGATAAGGAGTAAGAAGGCAAAACGCTGTCTGAGTGACAGCAAGGTATGTTGCTGTCAGGATGATCAAAATAAATAATCTCTTTCCTCTCCTCCTTCTCCTTTTTTGGTTCTACTTGGTTTTCCCAAATAAATAATAAGTGTCCTGCATTGCCCAGACCTCTCAGTATGTTCAAGAAGCATCTTGCCTATTGCACAAGAATTGTATTTTACTTTAAAGCAAATGAAGTTTGTTTGCATGCAATTGAATCAGAGACTTACTATGTTTTGGAAGTTGAGAGAAGAAGGAGGTGCTCACGCCAGGTGCCACCGAAGGTCATAGGACAATTCTTCCTAGGTATGGGGTCTGGGCTCTGAGATACTCGAGCTTTAAACATTAGTTTCCAGGACATTTTGCTCTAAAATGCAAACCTGAACCGCTCTCAAAGTTCAGAGGAAGAAGTAACACCCCCACCTTCCTCTGTCATTTTGTAAAGTTTAAGTGCAATCTCGAGTGCAGATTTTAATGACGTTCTCCCTTAGTTCAAGTGTCTAGGAAATGCCAAGTGAGTTGAGAAAAGGTCTATTATTAAATTTGTATTAAATGCATGTGGGAAGAAACCCCAGAAAATCAATCTTTCACTGACTCTCTGCCCAAAGTCTAGAATCATTTTTATATATCCGAATCAGGAGGTGCTTCCAAAGATTGATATATTTAATTTTAATGATGTCTGAGCACTTAAAACGTCTTTAAAATGCATACACAGTATTTATTCAATGTTATTTGAAAAGTGTCTTGTTACAAAAGCACCTTCAATCCACCCTCAACCTCCTTTTCGTATCCTAATGTCTCAGTGTCAATGGCCCTTACGCTTGTAACTCAACTGCCCTGGATACAGTGACCCACCTGCTTGCTCCTTTAAGAAATGCCATGGTATTGCATCACAAGCGCTTGGACATTTGCCACACACTAGCACAGGAAGCTGCTGGCATTCGGTTTTGCTTGTATCTTGAACTGAGAAAGGTACATAATTCCTTGCACTTTTCACATTTCTAATGACAACAGAGAACCATGACTCTGAGTTGAAATTATCCAGGTAAATTCGACTGGCTCCTGGATGGATGTCTCTAAGTCGGACCTTTTAGTTGACTTTTGCTTTAGACCTTAATGACAGTGGTCTTAGCTACAACCTGGGTGCCTCTGACTATGATCCTGAACCATTCAGTGGGAAAGGTTGCAGGGGCTCTGAAGTTACACAGTTGTTCTCACTCTTTTCCAGAGCTTATGCCATATGGCCCATGAGAAAAGAATTATGTTGAGAATTTTGGCAAGAATCTTGATGTTTCTACAATGGCAGCAAAAATTCCTGAAGATACTCATTTTCTGTTGGTGGATATTTCTGTAAAGAGGATTGTATTTCTGCCAGTGATAGTTCCTGGGTTACGACTGACCTCAGGAATAGCTGGGGCAGGTGAGTCTCCTTAAGAGGTATCATGTTCTATGTCATATTCTAGCCTTGGCTACAACTGTCCAGAGGGGTTAGTGTCAGCTTCTGCAGTAGTCAAGGCTGAAGCTGCAAAAAAAAAAAAACTCTAGTGGGCATCTCATCTTGGTAATTGCCAGTAAACAGAGAATATGTATAAACTAATTGTCTTTCTTATGTGAGATGTGGTGCACCATTTTGAACAAAACACTTCATGTAAATATTACCTAAAAGATCTTGTTTTTCGCTTCTAAACACTTGACTTAAGTAAGGACTTGGAATGCTCTAGGGGCTATCCAATAAATGTGGTTTAGACCACATTTTAGAGATAATTCTTTTATACCTTAGTCGCATTTTACTATGGGGCTTTGCTATTTATGCTTCTAAATTTCAACTTTTGCCTGGATCCTGGGATGTAAACCATGTGCTGTGATAACCCAGAAACAGAATTTTGCTAGCATCTTTTAGGTGATATTAAATGACTAGTGTATGGATATCAATTTTATCAACACAAGTCATGTTATCAGAGGCAATGAATACCTTCTTACCTACTCCAAGCTGTTTTTTAGAAGAGTTTATTTTAAAACTGCCAATATTTCAATGTTGAGAAGTGTTTCAAAAGGCCACATTTTAGAGCTCTGCCTCTTCAGATGGCCTTGTTGGATACCATTCTATCAGAGGGAGCTTCCTGTCTTCCCAAGGAGTCTCCTCTCTGGGTTTTGTGCCAAAGGTTTCGGTGAATTTCTCACGTTTCCTGTGTTTTTATTGTTTTGATGTTAATAGTTTTCATTTATAATTTTTACTACAAGAAGAAAGCGTTTGCTACCATGTACCAAGTTTTCCAGACTTGGTCTGCTTGATGTTGCCCACAACCCTAAGGCTGCTGTTATTATCCACAGCTTCAGAAAAAGACTGAAGCTGGGAGAGCTTAAAGATGTTGTTCAAAACTGCAAAGCCAAGAAATTCCATGAAGTATATTCAGCCATGGATCGTATTACCTTGCAGCTCAAATTTTTAGCCTTTTGGTTAAACTCTTTTATTTGACACCATCAAAATCTTTAAGAGGTATAAAACTAAAGTGTCATCCAATCCCCTTCTGAAGATTCCCCTCCCCCCAGGGCCACTCAGAGTAGGGGCCTGGGGACCCACTCCTGGCCAGCTGAGTCCCATCCTTTCTCCTCTTTCCTTTCTAGTGATTCGCAAGGAAAGAAAGATGCAGGTGCAAACTGACGGGGAGGGTGCAAACTGACGGGGAGGGTGCAGAGTGAAGGAGAAGCCACCGCTCCCTGCATGGGACTCAGTAGGTTAGATTTTCCACAGCAAGTGAGCAGATGAGGAAGCAGGTCTCCCGTCTCATATCTGCGGTGCCTCCCTGGGCTTCCAAGCCAGGAAGAAATTCTGCCCATAAGAGCAAGGGTGAAATAAGAAGGAAGAGCAGAGCAGAACCTTACATCTTCTTTACCTGCAGATTTCGTCGGAAACCTTTGCCCATCCAACTGAGTCAGAGCTGTCCTGCCTCTATTTGCTTTAGAATTGAAAGGTAGTTGCAGGGAATTTGCAATAAAATGGTGTTGAGTGAAAAATGTTGACAACACACTTATTTTTTATTTACTTTATAACATCTTTTTTTTTTAAGTAAGCCCCTTCATTGTGTGTTCTATGTAAAGCCTGCAAAATGGCATGAACGAGCTACATGACATTGGGAGGGAAGATAGATCGAGTCTTACTAAGCTGCTCTCAACCACAAGGCAGATAATTCATACGAAGAGCTGGTTGTTACGTACAAACAACGGTTGTTGAAGAACAACTGTATGAGCAAAAGCAATCCCATGTTGTCCCTGCAGAGAACTCATGTTATTACAGTCCATTAGAAGCAAGCATTTTCCTCCCCGGTGACACGTATACAAATATTTCACTCTATCCCATTGGGATCATCCATTTTAATTATGGAAGCTCTAGCAGTGTAGATATGTAAATATACACAGATGAACCACATTTATTCAACATTCTAAATCTTTTTAAGGTCCTGGTTTTAATTACTTTGATTAGAAGATAGTAAAAAAATTAAACATAATGCACCTCTCTTCTGGCACACAGTCTTTGAGAAATAGAGATTATGAGAAGCAAACATGAGAGTTTGCCAGAAGGAAACATTAAAACACTTGTCTTAGCTTTTTGCTTTTTCTCGGCTAATGGATACACAGAATGGGCCCACATAACTGTAGCCAACTGGATCTGAGACAGTAAATTCAGTCATTCCAGTCCACAACAGTTGTCTTCCAGAAATACTCCCTTCGGATGTCTGGTGCATATATCGTTAGGTTGATGAAGCGATGCGAATATTGAGTAGACAGCACCCTGTTTTCTACTCCTATCTTCACAGATAATGAAAATGCGTTTGATTCATTTAATCGGTGCTGACAAAAGTTCAAAGTGGAGAGCTTCTCGGCGTGGCCCATCCGACCTGGCTGTCTACATAGATCAAACAGAATTGGGGATTGCCCAATCTCTACAGCATTTCCTAGCAAAGAAACCCAGTCACAGAGAGAAGTGTCTGCAAGACACCACTTAGAAGATTGTCACTTTACAAAGGAAATCTTGACATTTAGTGGAGATCAAAGAGACTAAAATATCGGTGATGACGTTACACACACACAGTCTTCCAGCAAATATTTTTGGGTTATTGTTAATATTTCAGGTCCAAGTAACCCCACAGAATTGTAAAGTGGATCTACATGGTCATATGAGTCTTTCTTTCTTGAAATAAAGTTTATCGGATCTATTTTTGTGTGTGTGTATTTAAATTTTTCTGGCATTCAACAATAACCTTTGTCATTTTATCATGCTGATACAAAAGGCATGAGTATTCTAAGCTAGGTTAAAAAAAAATGTGTAGGACGCATGCAGGGTGGAGAAGAGAGTGAGAAAGGAAGGCTACGTGTTAATACTTGACTCCCTGCGAGGATGCAGTGATGAGCTCATTGGCTGACTATTACCTCTCGTGACCACCTAGCTGGCAGCCAGGGAATTGCACGTTTAAAACTGGAGAGCAAACTACTGAAAGGCTCAGATGGAGAATCTCCTGTTAGGTCTCTTAGAAAGCAGTGCATAGAGGCAACCTTTCTGCACCTGACACATGGCTGGATTTCAGGGTGCCTTTCACATTCATTAATCTCTTCCCTTGTAATGATGGAGCAAGGGAGGAGAGATGTTATTCTCTGAAACAATACAAACCCAAGAAATGGAGGTGGAAAAGATGTCTTTACCAGAGGATAATTGTAAGGTGAACATTAAAGTTCCAAAGTAGAATAACATATTCCTTTACAAAACACAGGAAAGACGTAGACTTACCACAGGAGGGGCTTTGATCAGAGGTAGCATTTGCTTTACATGTTACCATGGTGAATTGAGCAATTGGTGGTTTTTCTTAGATGAGGTCATAAATATTTGCTTGAAAACAAAATATTACACACAGAAAGGTTACCTTCTATGCTGACCTCAATTCACATACCATGACGTGTTTTGGTCCCACTGGGTGTCCTCCTGGTGATTCTGTGCCCAAGCCGGACTCATGAGTACCCTATATTCCTTTCCTTCCAAATGCTCCACGTAGCCTGGACGTCCCCCTGATGTTCAGAGTGGGGTGGCCGGAGAGGAAAGTTTTGATGATTCAAATGCAGGCACTCTCCCAGGGAAGAACCTCCCACACATTCTTGCAGTGACCTGCTCCACGCACGTGGTGGCTTTTAACCTTGGTGAGGGTCTGAAGGTCACGAGACCAGTTAGGGTAACGGAGCAGTTTCAGCTTCCAGATTTTCTAGCTGAAAGGGGAGAAAGGGCAAAGACAGTGAGCATTTAGCGTTTGGTGGCCGCACACGTGGACTGAGACTCTTCTGCATGTGAGAACAGTACTGAGGACCTTCATGTCAGGGAGGTAGATAGGCTGATCTCGGCTGGACATCAAGGCTCAATCAGAGGAAAAGGACAAAGTCGCGCCATTCCTGGGGCTCATCAAGACCACTGAAGATGGAAGGAGCCCCAAGTCACCCCCGGATGGGACAAAGCCACTGTGACTGTCCCTGTGGGCTGAGAGTCAACAGGTGAAGCAGGACTGAACCCTTTAGCAAAGCTACATCCTTTGAACTGAGTTGAACTAGGGAACAGAGCTCGCCTGCTCTTCAGGGATGAAGCTGGTTTCCCCTCCCCCTTTCTAAATACTAACTTCCTTTTTGTTAACACCCCCTACCCTATGTTCCTGTTTACCCGGTCTTTCACTTTATCCAGTCTTCCTGGGGACTTGGGATTCTTTTGACCCTATCTTTTGACATGCTGGTATCTGGCATGTAGCTTTGTGTTAGACACCAATGGAAGGTTTTGGAGAAGTCAGACGCTGCTGCATCGTCCCCACCTGCCCCTCGCAGGAGACACATGCACTTTCTCCGGGCGTTCTCAGACCCCTGACTGACGCTGGTGGAGAGTACCGTGTTTCCCCACCATTATTTCCCCTGTCCACTCCCAACCCAGGTCGGGGTCTGTGGTGAACCCCAACACATGTTTACGGTCACCTACAACCTTCAGTTTTCCCTAGACGTTAAGACGTTAGTTAATGTCTTTGGTAATTAGGAATAACCTCTTCAGTCTTTATGAACTCGACATTGCCTTTGTGCACCCTGCTGAAGAACTGGACACTAGTCCCTTGCTGGTGATGTCCTTGACCAAGCACATTTTAACCCCAACTCTTTCTCTCCCTCTGTTCTTCACCCTTATTTTTTCCTCCCTCCCTATCCTCAAATCATCTATAGCTTGGCCAAAGTTTCAAAGGAAAAAGAATACTTTTTCAGCAATACTTTTTATGCTCTTTATTTCTAGATGAAGTTTTTTTTTTTTTTTTTGAGACAGAGACTCACTTTATCGCCCTTGGAGTGCTGTGGCATCACACAGCTCACAGCAACCTCCACCTCCTGGGGTTAGGCGATTCTCTTGCCTCAGCCTCCTGAGTAGCTGAGACTACAGGTGCCTGCCACAACACCTGGGTGTTTTTTGATGCAGTTTGGCCGGGACCAGGTTTGAACTCGCCACCCTCGGTATATGGGCCTGGCACCCTACTCACTGAGCTACAGGTGCCGCCCTAGATTAAGATATTTTTATTTTTACTCAATTCTCAAAATGAACGGATTTTTTTTCCAGGAGTAATTAATTCAAAGTATACCCCACCTGCCCGTGGGCAAAGCTAGCGAATATGTTGGGTAGTACCATAATGTTTCTTCACACGCATGAAAACGTGGCTTGATAGTTTCGTGGAAGTAAAATGAGTTTTGTGATTAACAAAGAATAGTTATCATATAATAATGCATCATGTTTTATAGTAATTGTTATATAATACCAGTTATAATTTTGATGAAGAGAAAAGATTTTTGCATGATAAGTGTAAAGGGATGCAAGATCTTTTTTTAACTTTATTTTGATAAATTTGCTTTATTCGTTTGCTTTACCATTTGTTTTCTTTCTTTTTTCCCCTCTCTCCTGCACAGACACACACACACACACATAGTTTGATATGAAATTGGTTCTTTATCCCTAAGTTGGTTTGACATGAAATTGGTTCTGTACCCCTAACTGTTTTAATATGTCCTTCCTGAGAGTACGGAATAGATCAGAACCCCGTCTCTGTCAGGAGAGGCAGCCCACCATGGGCCGGAGGCGTCCCTTCCTGCCTGGCTGATTCTGTCAAACTGCGAGTCCTAACCGTTCTCTGACTCCAAACATTTCTGTAGCTAATCATGTCAGCAGTTAGGCAGGCGCTGGCATGGGCCACTGTGTGACTGTCTGCTCCCATGGTGAGCTATAATAATTGATAATTCACACACTTGCTCTGTGAATGTTTAAGATGTCTAGGGGAGAATTTCTTGGCCGGGAAGAGCCACTTGTGGAGCGGCACCATTCGATCAGTCACAACTTGGTTTTTGATTCTCTTCCAGAATTTTTTTTTGAACAATTTAGAATTTCAGGAAGTGAAAAGAAAACCACACCCTTGATCAAAGATTTAAATACGCTACAAAGAACTCAAGAAAATCATCAATAAAAAAATTAAACAACTCCATTTAAAACTGGACAAAAGACATGAACAGAAGCTTTTCAAAACAAGATAGACCAATAGCTAATAAATACACAAGAAAATGCTCAATATTAGTAATCATCAAAGAAATGCAAATCAAAATCACAATGAGCTAGACAAGCATTGTGGGAGGTGCCCGTAGTCCCAGCTACTCTAGAGGCTGAGGCAGGAGGATCGCTGGAGCCCAAGAGTTTGAGGTTGCTGTGAGCTATGATACCACGGCACTCTACCCAGGGCAAAGAGTGAGACTCTGTCTCAAAAATCAAAGCAAAACAAAACAAAATAAAAAATAAACTCACAATGGAATAGTACCTGACTCCAGTGAGAATGGCTTTTATTAAAAAGTTCCAAAATGATAAATGCTGGTATAGATATGGAGAGAAAGGAACACTTATACACTGTTGGTGGGCTGCAAACTACTACAACCTCTATGGAAAATAGTACGAAGATTCATCAAATAACTAAAAATAGACCTACCATTTGACCCAGCAATCTCACTACTGGATATTTACCCCCCCCCAAAAATATTATTTTATCAAAAAGACATGTGCACTTGAATATTTATTGTAGCACAATTCAGAATGGCAGAGATGTAGAATCAACCCAAATGCCCATCAACTCATGAGTGGATTAATAAAATGTGGTATATATGTAACATGGAGTACAACTCAGCCATTAAAAAATAAAGAAGTAATGCCTTTTGCAACAATCTGGATAGACCTGAGATCATTCTTCTAAGCAAAGTATGGCAAGAATAGAAAGACAAACATCACATGTACTTACTATTAAATTGGAACTAACCGATCAGCACTTTTGTGCACAGAAGGAAGAAAAACTAAACGGAAGTCAAGCAGGGGGAGGAAGGGGAGGGGACAGAACCACACCTAGAGGGTACAATGTGTCCTGTCTGGGTGATGGGCATGCTTATAAGGGACTCAAGCAGTATGAAAGCAATCCATCTACCCAAACATTTGTACCCCCACAATTTTCTGAAATAAAAAAAGAAAAAAAGACTTAAATGCCATAGGACCAGTGAAAAATGCAATATTTCAATATAGCAGCCCTGTGTGGACAGTGCAGAAAGCTAATGGGACCTGGAGGCTTATAGTAGATGATTGTTCTGACTGTCCCAGAGATTGTGAAGGAAAAGGAATCAATTGCCTGTGAGAGCACTTGGGATGCCATTTTGGACTTTGGTCATATCTTTTCTTCAATCTCTTTGCACCCAAAGACTAAGACTCTTTCCTTCACTGTGCCTCTAAAACATGTTTACTGGGCTGCCGTTTTACTACCAGGATTTTCCTGTTATTGTTCACCAGTGGGTGTGTTGCAACAGGGCAAGTCCCTCTTTGTTTCACAGGGGAATTAGTCCTACTATATTGATGATGGTATGTTGCTAGGCGTCTATTGGGGAACCAGCCCCAAACTTCACAGTAGTTCCTTCCCAGTGCTTGGTGGAGATGAGTGAATGAAGGAGAATGAGAAGACAGATTTGAAGTTTTAAGAATAGCATGGGCCGGGGGATCTTTGCTCCTTTTTATGAGGCTTCAGCAATGACCAAGACCCTGGGCTAGCTGTATATTTATTCATTCATCTAGTAGGGGAAGGCCAAAATCTTTATGGCATAATTCTTGCTGGGCTTGCATTCCCCAATTAAACTATGCCTTAAATTAGCTACTTTAATCAAACTGATTCACTTCTTACTAAGTTATTTATGATTCTAACACAAACAGAACATGGGACAGGGAACACAGTCCAGGAGCAGGATGTCAAAGAAGACCCTGATTAGGCCATACACATACAAATCACAGGAGTGGGAATTAATACTCAAGAAGCTTCATGCTCAGATGGACTGATGCTTCTGATCACACCAAGGCCACAGAAGAAGGGAGATATTTTTTTCCTTATCTAGTCCAGAGCAACTTTTGCTCTCTTTAATGGGGTTCAAACATTCTGCATTCCCTAACTACCCCAAAGCACTCACTCTCTGGAAGAGGGCAGTCGTGTCCCCCCGGCCCCCTGCCTGCTGGGCTAGCCTCTCCTGTTCAGTGACCTCACAGCAGAAGATAGACTCTAGACTGCAGGTGTCCTCAAACTTTTTAAACAGGGGGCCAATTCACTGTCCCTCAGACCATTGGAGGGCCGGACTATAGTTTAAAAAAAAAAACTATGAACAAATTGCTATGCACACTGCACATATCTTATTTTGAATGAAAACCAAAATGGGAACAAATATAATTCACATCAAAGCATGTGGCCTGCGGTCTGTAGATTGAGGACCCCTGCTCTAGAGTCTTAAAGGGGCTTGGCCTTCAGTACTGCATTTTCCACCAGGCTTTGGGTTTCTCTGATTCACTTCTGTCCCGTCTCTATTCCCTTTTGCCCATCATCTGCAATGGTTTTTTTTGATTCCTAACCTACTTACTACAACTAACAATTAAATATTGGTTTTAAGCTTATTAAATCATTATTACTAGCAATGCAAGCCCATCAAGATATGATTTTTCCCTTAAGTACCCACATGTACATTGGTAAAGTTAGCAGATGCTAAATTGCATGAAGGTCCAGAAAAGCTCTTAATTCTGATAAGACACAGGATCAGCCATCCAAGTCAAAGTCTTAGGAGTAATGTGGATTAAGATTCAAAAGTTGATCTTCCATCTCAGGATGGGCAAAAACTTGAAGAGAGACTTCTCTAAAGAAGACAGGCGCATGGCCTACAGACACATGAAAAATGCTCACCATCCTTAATCATCAGAGAAATGCAAATCAAAACTACTTTGAGATATCACCTAACTCCAGTAAGATTACCCCACATAACAAAATCCCCAAACCAGAGATGTTGGCGTGAATGTGGAGAAAAGGGAAAGAAGTCTACACTGTTGGTGGGAATGCACACTAATATGTTCCTTTTGGAAGGATGTTTGGAGAATACTTAGAGATCTAAAAATTGATCTGCCTTTTGATCCTATAATTCCTTTACTAGGTATATACCCAGATGACCAAAAATCACATTATAACAAAGACATCTGTACCAGAATGTTCATTGCAGCCCAATTCATAATTGCTAAGTCATGGAAGAAACCCAAGTGCCCATCAATCCACAAATGGATTAATAAATTGTGGTACATGTATACCATGGAATATTACACAGCCTTAAAGAAAGATGGAGACTTTACCTCTTTCATGTTTACATGGTTGGAGCTGGAACATATTCTTCTTAGCAAAGTATTTCAAGAATGGAAGAAAAAGTATCCAATGTACTCAGCCCTACTATAGAGCTAATTTATAGCTTTCGCATGAAGGGTATAACCCAACTATAGCCAAAGAATATGGAGAAAGGGGCAAGGGTAGGGAGGGGACGGGGGAGGGAGGGTAATTGGTGGGGCCACACCTAAGGTGCATCCTAGAAGGGTACAGGCCAACCTTACTAAATGCAGAATACAAATGTTTTCATACAATAACTGAGAAAATGCCAGGAAGGCTATGTTAATCGGTTTGATGAAAATAGTTCAGATTGTATATGAAAACAGCACATTGTACCCCTTGATTGCACTATTGTACACAGCTATGATTTGATAATAAAGACAATTTTTAAAAAGTCAAAAAAATAATGGTCTGCTGTTTCTCGAGTAGTTTATCAGTAAATTTCTCAGATGTGCATTCAGAGATGCTGAATGCATCGATTGCCAGTTTCTCATCTTTGTGACAGATGTTTCTCTTCGATAGTACGACCTTTCCCTATTCCTTTTCCCAGGGGGGAAAAAAAAAAACAGGTAATTGGTACGTTCATAGGGGAAAACAGGGTGAGGCGCCAGACAGATCAAGCAGTCCGGAAACCCCTTTGGCCTAGGATTTACAGTTATTGTGCAGGTATTTCTGGAACTGAGAAAATCCGTTGGAGGCGGAGAACGTGTTTAAAGCCCTGCGGATCTCGGGGCTTCAGAAGCTCAGCACAGAGAGTTCTTAATCAAATATCCCGGAAACTGTGTTCCCACTCCTTCCCTCTCATTTTCATGACTGTCTTTCCAACGTGTTATGCTAATCTCAACAACTGATTTCTAAAATTAATCAATTGCCTCTGAAATTTCCTATTCACTGAATTAATTATTCAACTGAATGAGTTAAAACTTTTAAAGTGCTTGGAACAGTGCCAACCACTTGGTCTACGAAAATTTCATGACTCGTTATTTTGAGCATACAAACATAGGCGCAGATAGGCGCAGGGTATCTCGGCAGAACACGCCTCATGTGAAAAGGGAAAATTATATACAATGTAATGTTTACTTTATTTTTATATACAATGAATGGAACGTTTACTTTGACTCTAGATTTCTTTTTGTTTGTGCAAAACAGCTACTTTCCCTGACCGGGAATCGAACCCGGGCCGCGGCGGTGAGAGCGCCGAATCCTAACCACTAGACCACCAGTGAAGGCGTTTACTTTCTGTCTGAGACAAGTTTATGTATCCACAACTCCATACAGACAGTGTTTTCCGTGTTCCCAGTTCTTCCGTTTGCCGGCACAATGCTTTGCACTAACTTGTTTTGCATTAGCCAATAAAACCGAGACTAAAAGGACGTGTGGCAACGCAAAGTACACTAATTTAGAAAGCCTGTAGTAGGTGGTAGAGCTTCATTTGCTTCGGTATGTGGATTCACCAAGAGATAAATTGTAACATTAATGTGTAAATTGTCTTCTTGACTTTCTCCTCATAAAATGGTGAACGTTTAGAAGACAGAAACAATGTTAAATTTGTTTTGGCTCCCCCAGAGTACTTGCTATCTTTTTTTTTTTTTAAAGTAAATGATCAATATTTAGGAACTATAAAGTCGGAAGAGATTAAAGTCATTATAGTAAATTTTCAAAGATTGTGGGTGGAGCCGAAATAGCTCAGTTGGGAGAGCGTTAGACTGAAGATCTAAAGGTCCCTGGTTCGATCCCGGGTTTCGGCACAAGAGCTTTTTCGTTTTTTGTTCCCATGACCACTTAACATTAAATTTTAGCTCTACATCCTTAAAACGAAATAAAGGTACACATTTTTCTAAAACTCATAAAATAAGACACAAAAGAACTGTGTGATCAAACAACTGTTCACGTAAGAGAACCCTGGGTGTGGGTTTTAACATCTCCCCAGATAAAAGAGCCAAATGAGCTGAAGGAAAGTCACTTGTCTCTTCTTTGTAATATTTGGATACCTTCTTTCTTGATTTGAGCTCTCTTATACTTATTCTACCAAATCTACCTCTTTTTCCTTCCCATGGAGTTATCCCAACAGCCATAGGCCAAAGTCAAATCACAAAGGACATCTTTCTTCTATTCTTTATACTTCATGAGCCCTCCTTTTCCCGCAGTATTAGGCTCTGTCAGCTCCTAATTCAAACGGCACTGACCGTCCAAATAGATGTGGAGGATAAAAGTTTAATATGAGAAATACCAATTACCTTTATTTTTTTAAATTTATATTCTCTCAATAAATATTTATTAAGTGAACTCCTTTGCAACTCTGAAGGAATAGATAGAGGTATGGCAGGCGAAATGAAAGAAAGATTCCTGGAACAAGGGAGTCACATAATTAAAGACGTGGCTCCTGCTAGAGGAGGAAGGAAAATGCTGAGGCTTGAAAGAGCATGAGCCAGGGTGTTCCCTCATCCTCCTTTCCTCATCTCCTAATTTGCTAGTTCTTGGCATAGCCCAATCTTTTGACCCCTCTTCCCATTCCATTCTGCCCATGTGTCTTTTGATTGCTCTCTTCCTTACCTGCCTCTCTTTAAGCTACAAAAAGCCTCAATCTCCATTTTTAGATGAAAAAAAAAACCCCACAGAACATATGTCCTCTTGTCTTGGCTTCATGTACTGTCCCCAGACTCTTTCCCCTGACCATCAAACTTATAGCAAGAACAGTATAATTCTCCACTTCTTTGCCTGATCAATTGCTTATCCCTCAGCTTTGTCTGCATTCCAATTTCAGGGACCGTTAGTAAACTTCCAAACTTTCAAACGTCTTGGCTCTTTTTTGGTCCTATGCTAAATTGTGCACGGTATGCAAACCCATTGACAATTCATGAAGCAATCATTCTTTGGATCTTGGGACTCAGCTTTTCCCTCTTTTCTTCTACACTCTCTGGCTGCTCCATTTCAGCCTTCACCTCCCTTTTAATGTCTCTTTAGAAATGGTTACTTCTCAGGGTCCTGACCTCTGTCTTTACATTAAATTTTTAAGTTTTAGATAAGTATAGATCCACATGCAGTTGTAAGAAATAACATAGATTCTATATCCCGTTTACCTAACTGATCCAGTGATAACATCTTACAAATAATATAATATCCTAATCAGGATATTGATACTGATAAAGATATAGAAGATTTCCATTACCACCGGGATCTCTCATGGTGCCCTTTTATAGCCTCACTCACTTTCCTCTTGCCCCTGTCTTAATCTTTGGCAACCACTAATCTGTTTTTCATCTCTATAGCCTGTCATTTCAAAAATGTTACATAAACTGAGGTGCAGTGGCTCACACTCCTAAACCTAGCACTCTGGGAGGCCAAGACTTGTGGCTTGCCTGAGATAATAAGTGTGAGATCTCCCTGAGCCAGAATGAGATCTTGTCTCTAAAATAATAGCTGGGCATTGTGGTTGGCGCCTATACTCCCAGCTACTTGGGAGGCTGAGGCAAGAGAATCGCTAGTGCCCAAGAATTTGATGTTGCTGTGAGCTATGATGCCACAGCACTCTACTGAGGGTGACAAAATGAGACTCTGTCTCAAAAAAATAAGTTATATAAATGGAATCATACATTATAAAACCTGTGGGTTTTGCACTCACTGGCTTTTTGCAGAGATTCATCTAGGTTGCTGAGTCTATCAATAGTTTTCACGTTTTATTGCTCAGTAGTTATTCTATAGTGTGAATTTACCAATATGTTTGAATATTTGCCCATTGAAAGACATTTGCATCCTTTCAAGCTTTTTGCTATTATAAATAAAGGTTTCATAAACATTTGCATACAGGATTTCATGTGAACATAAAATTCATTTCTCCAAGATAAATGCCCAGGAGTACATCTGCTAGGTGCTATGGTACTTGCACATTTAAGTTTTTTAAGAAATTGCCACTTGTTTTCTAGAGTAGCTACATCATTTCACATTCTGACCAACAATGTATACAGCCTTATCAACATTTGGTCTTGCTACTAGTTTTTATTTTAGCCATTCTAGTAGTGTTATCTCATTGTGGTTATAATTTGCATTTCCCTTGTGCTAAGGATATCGAAAAACATTTTCATTTGCTTATATTCTATCTGTATATTATCTTTTGTGAAATGACTTTTTAGGTCTTTTGTCCAGTCCAGTAAGAATATTTGTATTCAAGTTTTTGTGTGGTAAGTCCCTGAAAAAAGCTGGAAATTCAGATCTGTTGCAGATCTCTCTCTTTGATGCAGAGTTGTTATGTAATTTGTTAAAGAAAAAAAATTGGATGATACTTGAAAAGCATAGTAAGGAAGACTTTACTCAGGACCATCAAGACAGGTGTAGGGACCACTGCCAGGAGACCTTGCAGGAGCGAAGAGAGAGAGGGCTCTACTCTGAATATAGCATGAGCAAGTGGACGTTTATAGCCAACTATGGGTGTGGGGGGGGGCAGTGTATAGGGAAGTAGGAAGTAAGAGATCCAGTAAATAGATCTAACGGGATTCTTGCTGAATACAGGCCAGGGTCATCATGTGCGGGATAGTGAAGCCTGGGGAATCTGATCAGATTTCGAGGATGAATGGACATCTTGCTTAACTTACTTGGCAGGGATCTTTGCTAACACAAGATTTTACAAGGAAGTCCATAGATGAACTTAGCAGAAGATTCAGAACCCTAACTAAAGTTTGGCCAAGCAAAGATCTTTGCCAAACTCTTACGCATCTGTGTTTGCAAAGTGCAATATAGACTATATTACTTTGCTGTTTTCGGAGAGGAAGAGTGCAGCGTGGAGAAATCCCCAGGATAATAAGCCACTGAGAAGAGTTTCTTGGAGGACAGACTGTATCACCTTTCTCTGTGTGCAAAGACTGAAGCCTGAGTAAAAGGTAGCATCTACAAGCCCCACGGTGAAACCATGTGGTTCTCATACAGCAAAAACAACAGTGGGAATTTTAAAGAAGGAAATCCTGGAAAAGGTAGCAACAGAAAAGAGACCGGGTTTCCTCAGATGTCCCGAGCGGAACTGCAGGCATTACTGGCAGGCGCAGTCCCACCGCAGCCCAGCACGGGGAGTTTGTCCTGCTCCGGGTCCGGGTCCTCCTTCCTTAGACAACCTGGTACCTCGGGGATCCCCTGGGAATCCCACGTCGGTGCCAGGCTCGGCGCCGAAGCCTGCTCCTTTCAGCGCCGTAGCCCGGAACGCCGGAGCACTCACGATGCCGACGTCAGCCTCCCCGCGAGCTGGGATTACAAACGCTCGCCACAGCGCTGGGCGCTTGGCGCAGCTGCAGCTAGGGCCTTGAAGCGGCGGCCGCGGGCAGTGTGTGCAGGGAGGCAGGATCCATCCCGCGTTCCCTTACTGTCCAGCCCAGTGCTGCTATAGATTGCAAGAGTAATTGATAGAACCGAACCAAAGAGACGCAGAAAGCCGGAAAGCACTGGCCAAGATGTAACTGAGCAATCCTTACTGTACTGTGCTCATAGTCTTTATAAAATGGTCAAACAAGTAGCCATAAATTGAATAAGGGATAGAGTGAAGGACTGTGTTGAATGTGCTTCGCAAACTTCCATATGTATACGAAATCACCTGGAGATTTTGCTATCTAGGATTGGGACTAAATAGTCTGCATTTTTGTGAGACTCCCCGGTTAGGTCCATGTTGCTGATCATGCTGCAAATGACAAGGTGATTGACATTTTGGAACCTGATGGTTCCATCATTATGCTATTCGAATATTTGAGTAAAAAGAGAAGAAAAAAGATAACCACAGTTTCAGCTCCACAGTGATTATGGATTTTTTTTTCTTCCTTTTTAGTTCTTGTCCTTGTGCATACATAATTTTTCAATGGTAGAAACCATTACAATAGCATAATTGCATGTTTCGTGCATTTCCACCTTGTGGTAAGTAATAAATATATGCATAGAATTGTTCCATCACTCCTGTTGCTAGCCAACATTTACTGAGAGCTTTCTTTGTGCTAGATATACTAGGTCCACCTGGGGAATCTGAAAACACAATGTGCACTTTTCTAAGGAGCTTATGGCCTGATAAAGAATAGAGACAAATAATCAGTAAGAGTTAGATTTACTGGTATATTCTTCCACAGATGTAAGATCAGGGTGAGGTTTTCAGGGTCACCAGTATAGGTACCTAACCTGAGATTGGAATGGTTTACTGGAGGAGGTGATAGCTGAAATGTGTCTTAAAGATGAGCTATAATTAGTCTGGTAAAGAAGAGAGTAGAAAGATACTCTGCATGAAGCACTAGCAGGAGCAAAGCTGAAAAGATGTGAATAACTGGGAAAATCACGAAGGTTCCTAATTCGATTAGACCTGAACAGAAAATCCAAGGTTCAGAAACCAAGAGGAAAAAGATAAAAGAGTTACCCCATGTGGTAGCTAGCATCTGACCTCAAAGAGATCTGTCAGCAATCACACCCATTTGTAGCCTATTCCCACAGTGAATCTTGGCTAATCCAATAGAATTTCACTGAAGTGACACTGTACCGGTTCTAGGCCTGAGCTTTACAAGATCTTACACCTTCTGATCTGGTTTCTTCGAAGGGTAAATCTTCATATGCTCCTTCTCAGAACCAAACCTAAGAAGGCACATGGAAAGCCCATGGCTAGGCACTCTGAGTAATGGTCTCAGCTAAGCTCCTAGCAAGTGGCCAACATCTACTGCCACTGCCAGTTATATTACATGAGTAAGCCATTTTCAATATCCCTGCCTCGTCAAGCCTTCAGAGCAGTGAAGTCCTTGCCGATAGCACATGAAGCAAAATTGCCCAGAAGAACCCAGTCAGTCCATAGAATCACGAGAGTTAATAAAATGGTTGGTATTTTAAGCCATGTGTTAGTTTTCTACGGCTGTCATATCACCTTGACCTATAAGTGCAGTGGTTTTTAAAAACATAAATTTATTATATTAGAGTTTCATAAGACAGAAGTTTAGTATAGTCTCACTGAGCTAAAATCAAGGTATTAGCTGGCTGCATTCCTTTCTGTTGGATGCAGCAGAGAATCTGTTTCCTGTTCATTCTGGCTAATGACAAAATTAATTTATATGGAGCTGTAAGACCCAAGTCTCTATTTTCTTGCTGGCTGTAAGTTAATGGTCATACCCAGCTTCCAAGACTCTTACCTTTCTTGGTTCTTCAAAGCCAGCAAAGGTGGGTGAAGTCCTCAAATCCCATCACTCTAACCTACTCTTCTGCTTCTCCTTCTCTTTCTTTCTCTCTCTCTTGACACAGGGTCTCACTCTGTCACTCATGTTGGAGTACAGTTGAGATTATAGCTCACTGAAGCCTTGAACTCCTGGACTCAAGCAGTCCTCCTACCTCATGTTCTGGAGTGGCTGGGACTATAGGTACACACCACTATGCCTGGCTAATTTTTCTAAATTTCTTTGTCTCATTATATTGCCCAGGCTGGTCTCAAACTCCTGGCTGCAAGTGATTTTCCCACTTTGGTCTCCCAAAGTGTTGGGATTACAGACATAAGTTACTGTGTCAGGCCCCTTTCTCTTTCTCAAGATACTTAACTTAAATCACTTCTGCAAAGTTCCTTTGCCATGTGAGGTAACATAGTTACAGTTTCTGGAGATTAGGAAGTGGATATTTTGAGTGAGAGTTCATTATTCTTCCTACCACAGGCCACTCCATGAGAACACACTGTGAGCCCTATCTTAACAATGCTAAATACTTTGAACTTTACCTAAAAGGGTGTGAGGAGACAGGAAAGCGTCCTTCTGAACAGAGAGCTAAGTATTACTGAGAAGGGAGGTCAATCATGCCTTATCATGCCCCCTCCACTTTTGGTGTTTATTTTATTTTATATTATTTTGTTTTTGGTAGCAATAAGATACAAAATCATTAACAAGCCTAAGGCCATGTAAGACAACAGTTAAATCATAACCACAGGTCATACATTTACTTAACAGATCACTTGAGTCTAGGTCAGTGGTTCTCATCCTGTCGGTCGGGACCCCTTTGAGGGTCAAACAACCCTTTCACAGGGGTTGCCTAAATACATCCTGCATATCAGATATTTATATTACGATTCATAACAGTAGCAAAATTACAGTTATGAAGTAGCAACGAAAATAATTTTATGGTTGGTGGTCATCACAACATGAGGAACAGTATTAAAGGGTCATGGCATTAGGAAAGTTGAGAGCCACTGGTCTAGGTATATATCTTTTATATGTTCAGTGGCTTGTTTCTGATTAAAAGACATCTTTATCTTAGCTTAAAACATTTTAAGGCTTTAGACAAAGCTTCATTTCTTTAACTAAGTAGAATCAAAGAATCTTTAAACCTACCTTTAACCTATAATTCCTTGCTTCAAGATGTCCTGCCTTTTCTGACCAAACCAATATATTCCTTTCATGTGTATGAAAAGGCATACATTTGATTTATGCTTTATGTGTAATACCAGTCTCCCTGAAATGTATAAAACCAAATTGTAACACAACCGTGCTAAAACCACTTGCGAAGTCTTCTTGAATGTGGCTCTCTGGGCCATCTTTGAACATATGGTTCAGAATAATCTTCTTTAAATTATTTTATAGAGTTTGGATTCTTTTCCATTGACAATGTTAATGAAAAAACTGAAGTATACAAGTCTCAAGTTTATGAGATGACCTCTTTTAATCCTCCTCACAGGAGAAATGAAACAGAACTTCTTTGGGGTTTGCTAGAATTATATGATTAAGGCAGGAGCAATCTCATGACCCAAAGAATGAGTATCTGAAAAGAAAGAATAGTTATTGCAACTGAAACTACCCTTTGTAAAATTAATAAAAGGCCACAAAGTAGAAAGTGTGGTAGAGCCTGAACTCTTCAAAAGTGTAAAGTATACCAGCCTTTGTTCTCTTGTTTGCGTTCCTATAATTACTACTCAAGAGTCACACAGCCTATGGTCATAAAGATTCTTAACTTTCTTAATTACTCCCATGGTTAGCATTACCCTTGTAAAATGTAGGGCTAGTTTTTGAGATATCTTCTTTATATATATATATATATATATAAATTTTAGAGGGCTGGCTGATTCACCCAGACCAATGGCCCGCACCACGGTTCCATCCCAAACCCAGCCATCCAGCAGATCCAATTACCTAGCCCTTTGCCCACCAAACTATCTTTAAAAAACCCAAACTCTTGGTGAGTAAGATTTAAGGAATTCCTTCTGTCTCCTCACATGGCTCTCTGTGATTTTAAATTCTTTCTCTGTTGTAACCCTGTTGTTTCATTGTACTGCTTCATCTTGAGCAACAGGCAACGAAACTGGTAAGGTTATAACACAAACTATCCTGTTCCCTCCAGTCATTTATAGACTGTTATTGTCTGTCAGAAATTATTCCTTTTCTTTTTTTTTTTTTTTGAGACAGAGCCTCAAGCTGTCACCCTGGATAGAGTAATGTGGCATCACAACTCACAGCAACCTCCAATTCCTGGGCGCAAGCAGGTCTCCTGCCTCTGCCTCCCAAGTAGCTGGGACTACAGACACCCGCCACAACACTCGGCCATTTTTTTGGTTGCAGCCGTCATTGTTGTTTGGCAGGTCCTGGGGCTGGATTCGAACCTGCCAGCTCAGGTGTACGCGGCTGGTGCCTTAGCCCGTTGAGCCACAGGCGCTGAGCCAGAAATTATCCCTTTTCATTTGGTAATCCAAACTTTGTCCTTGAAGCTTACTGGGACCTCTTCTTAATTCTTTTTTTTTTTTTTCATAAATAGTGCTTTTCTAAACTTTGGTGAAGCAGTTGTTTTAGGTGTTCAACTTTTTAAAGAGCCAATTGAAACATAGCCATAACAGATGTTCCCCATATATACATACATGTGTTATACATAATTACATACATGTGCTATTACTTTTATATAAAATACAAAAAATAAATGTTGGAAATTATGTATTTGCTTTACTTGCTTTTATACTGCAGAAATGACAAAACAATAATAGAACTGGCTAATAATGGTAATTCATAGTAATTAATAGTAGGACTAGTTTTGTAAATAATATCTGTAAGAAAACATAATGATATTAAAGTAAGGGTAAGGCAGAGAGAGCCTTATTTCAGCTATTTTCACTGATACCAGATCCTAACCACCCTGAGCAAGTTGCCGGCAGGGGACTAAACCAGGTACCTCACACACTGTTTTACACTTACCTTTCTTGATAATGGTTTATGGCCTGATCTCAAGAAGGTGCTAGGAATGTAGGGTTGTTTCCCAATGGGGTTATTGAACATTTTACAATGTTACCATTGCTCCAGAAGTGGTCCCCCTCCTGCTCCGAATATGATTCCCCCTGTCTGTAGAGTAGGATCTATTGTCTGTGTCTATCTCAATAAACTTTCTGTCCCTACCTGGCTCATTCTTGAACTCTTTCCCTCCCCAAAGCCAGGAACTCACTTGGCCAGTTCAAGGGGATTTCCTTCCTTTGTTGGGGAACTCCCTGCATCCATATATTTATAATTTCTGATCTCTGGGGCAGTGATTTATTTTAACTTTTTAAAACTCTTTATTGGATATTTAAGTCTCATAAGCTATATTATTTGAACTCTCAAGGTACATACATTAAAATAAAAAAATTACAAATACAAAGAAGAATGTAAAATGCAATAAGAATGTAAAAGTAGAACAAAAATACAACTTAAGCATACATTGCCTGTATTTAATAAAAAATAACAATGACATGTTTCTTTTTATCTCATAAGATAGTAGTATATCTTTACCCTTTCTGCTTCTTTTTTTCAATATTGTTTCTGTGACCTGGCAACAACATTTAGGACATCTTTCTCCAATTTTAATATCAGGTGTATCCAGATTAAGTAGAATGATTTTGAAATATTTCTTCTTTTTCTATTGTCTATAAGATTTATCATGATCTTTTTTGAAATTATCTTTTATTTATCAAAATTAGTTGTCTATTTCTTGAGACTTTGAAAAAGTTAACTGATGACTCCACACTGAACCTCAGAGTCAAAGTATTCTACAATAGGTATACTCTTATTTGACAATGTGAACGTTACTTTCTTTGCATTATTATTATTGCTTAATATTTTGATGCAGCAATTGTCTGATTTCTTTTCTGAATGTATTTATCTTTGTTCATCCTTTATGAGGTTTTTGTTTCTAGTTCTTATCTTAAACATTTTTATTACTATTAAATTTTAAGCATTTTAATTTTGTGAAGACAAAGAGTGGAAACCTAATAATCACATGTTTATGTAAAAAATAAAAATTAAAAAAACACACATACTCAATCAAACTAAAAAAAAAAAATACCTTTAATCCCAGTAGCAGCTGCCAGTAATCAAAAAACTACTAGAACCCAAAATTATGAATGTTGTTTGGGGAGTCAGGGAGAGAGAGAGAGAACTAATTAAAGCAATATACCAGCTGGGTGCAATGGCTCACGTCTAGCCACCACACCATTAAAATTCAATGTAGATCAAGCAGGTGTGTGTAGAGGGGGAGAAGATGAGTGCATTCGCAAGTGACGGGTACATCACATAATAAAAAAATTAAAAATAAAATAATATTTAAAAATATTTACAGGTAAAATTTTGACCTGAAATTTTTGTAAAATTGTAAATGCCGTCTTTTTTTTTTTTTTTTTTTTTTTTTTGAGACAGAGCCTCAAGCTGTCACCCTGGAGAGAGTGCCATGGCATCACACCTCACAGCAACCTCCAATTCCTGGGCTCAAGTGAATCTCCTGCCTCTGCCTCCCAAGTAGCTGGGACGATAGGCACCTGCCACAACACCCGGCCATTTTTTGGTTGCAGCCATCTTTGTTGTTTGGTGGGCCCAGGTTGGATTCTTAGCCCGTTGAGCCACAGACTCTGAGCAAATGCAGTCTTTTTTTAACTAATGCCTAGGAATATACTGGCCAGGTCTAGTGGCTTACACTAATGCCCAGCACTCTGAGAGGCCGAGGCAAGTGGATTGCCTGAGATCAAAGGTTGGAGACCAGCCTGAGCCAGAGCAGGAGCCCAGCCTGCCTCTAAAAACAGCCAGGTGTTACGGAGGGCGCCTATCGTCCCAGCTGCTTGGGAGGCTGAGGCAAGAGAATTGCTTGAGCCCAAGAGCTTGAGGCAGCTGTAAGTGATGACGCTAGGGCACTCTTCTGAGAGAGACAAAGTGAGACTCTGCCTCAAAAAAATAAATATTAAAATTAAAAGCAGTTTACTATTTTAGAAATCACATGCTCTTGGGTTCTAATTAACATTAGAAGGCAATTTTAAAATTTGTTTTGTTTTTAGCTCAAGAACTCATAGAAAATTAACACACTTATAAGCATTGCATAATACTTGAGTACAAAGATTTTAAATATTTGTTATGTAAATGCTAATTTTTACATGAATAGATTGACATTTATGTGCACATGTTCATAGTAACGTCAAACTCTTGGACTCAAGTGATTCTCTCGCCTCAGCCTCCCAAGTAGCCAGGACTACAGGTGCCCTCCAAAACACCTGGCTATTTTTAGAAACAAGGTCTCCCTCCGGTTCAGGCTGGTCTCAAACCTGTGATCTCAGGCAATAATCCACTTGCCGTGGCCTCCCAGAGTGCTAGGATTATGGTCTTGAGCCACCATACCCGACCCTGAACATCATACTCTTTGAACATAAACACTTTAAAAAAGAAAAATAAATATTTACTACAAATGAATAAAAATATTTTTGATTCACATTGTAGATATATCAAGAACATAACTGTAATAAATTATTCTTGCTGAAAAGTGTACAGAGAAAAGTTAAAAGTTATCTTGACCCAGCCTAATAGGTAGTTTAATATATACTAGTGTATTTCCATTTTTGCATGTTTATTTTTGATGCTTTATATAAATCTAGCTTTGTAAAGTATAGCACATCCCTTGTAATTAGTATGCACACCAGACATTGAAAACTAACATACAATGAATGCTTAGAACACCTTGTCAAGAAAACGTGTGATGTTTGATAAATACAATGCCATTCTGGGAGTTTACAAGGAGAAATGTCTTGTTTTTCTCTTTATTTTCTACTTATCATTACAGTCATAGTATTAACTTCAAAAGAGGAGCAGTTATGTCTCCTGGGTTGAAAATGTTGTGTTGCTGAAGTAAAATAACTTCCCCCCACACACCTTTATTTTTCTTTCCACTGACCTTGTTTTCTTTTCTTAATTTTCCATTTTCATTTCCTGCATGGGGTCTACTCACTGCTTTCTTACCATCTGTTACTCATCTTGTTTCTACTAGAGGAAATTTAGTAGTTTAAGGCCAAAAACTTCATGTTTATATACCTTCCTTTTTTTTTTCTTCGACTATCCACATTGGTCTAAAAAAATCACCATTAGTATAGAGCTGTCTCACATAAGGCATTCATTTTAGCCAAAGGAAAAATATTTTTGCAGCTTCTATTTGTAAAATGAATTCTGTTTTAATTCAATGTTTCCTATTTCATTGAAACATGCACTCCATCTAATTCTAGTACGAATCCTGAGAAAATCATTTAGCTGCTCAGGATTAAAAAAAAAAAAAAATTTTAAATACTAATTTGTTAAAACATCCTCAAATGTGTCACTCGCATACTGCCTTGGCACTAATTACTGCCCTGGGATGAAGGTATGAACCTTCTAGCTTGAAAATAGCAACATACTAGCATCTCAGAACACCAGCTGTCTACGGACCAGAAGTTGTAAACATGTGTCTAAATTCAGGATGTAATTTGGCAAAATTATTACAACCCTAATAAGTCAATTCTGATAGCTTTTTTTTTTTGAGAAAAAGCCTCAAATTGTCACCCTGGATGGAGTGCGTGGCATCACAGCTCACAGCAACCTCCAACTCCTGGGCTCAAGCAAGTCTCCTGCCTCCACCTCCCAAGCAGCTGGGACTACAGGCTCCCACCACAACGCCCAGCCTTTTTTTGGTTGCAGACGTCATTGTCGTTTGGCGGGCCCGGGCTGGATTCGAACCCGCTAGCTCAGGTGTATGTGGCTGGTGCCTTAGCCCGTTGAGCCACAGGTGCCAAGCCCAGTTCTGATAGCTTTCTGCTCTCAACCTCTAGTGCTATGTTGAAAATAATTTTTTACCATTATCATTCTTCTGTCTATTCATTCATCCATCTTCTTTATTTTCACTTATTTTGCATTTTGTAAGTTGGGTGACAGAGGATTATAAAACACATTAATCATGTAGGAAATAATAATTTGTATATATGTCTGAAAATTCATTGAGTTTTGTTTTGTTAGAGCACACTTTGTGTTTTAAAAATCTAACACCCAGGGCGGTACCTGTGTCTCAAAGAGTAGGGTGCCGGTCCCATATACTGGGGGTGGCCGGTTCAAGCCAGACCCTGGTCCTAAGACTGGTTGACTCACCTTCATTTTGCGCTAGATTAGAGACATATACATGGCCCCCTCCACCAGTTCTCCTAACCAACATAGTGATTCTTTTAAAACACAAGTTTGTCCTAAGACCCCCCCCATGAATTTTATGTAACAAAACAGAAAATTGTTATTTAAATGTCCCACCAAATCCTTTGTGCTTGGGATCCCTGTTGTCTCTCTAAGTCCCTCCCACCTATCTCCCCCTTGCTCACTTTGTTTCAGCTATATCTGCCAGATTGCTAGCCATTACTGCTTTCCCAAATTCAAGCATGTCCCTGCCTTAAGATCTTTGTTCATAATTTTTTTTTTTTGAGATAGAGTCTCGTTTTGTTGCCCTTGGTAGAGTCCTGTGATGTCACAGTTCACAGCAACCTCAAACTCTTGGGCTACAGTGATTTGCTTGCCCCAGCCTCCCAAGTAGCTGGGACTACAGGTGCCTGCCACAATTCCTGGCTACTTATAGAGGTGGGATCTCGATCTTTCTCAGGCTTTTCTCAAACCTGTGATCTCAGTCAATCCACTTGCCTCGGCCTCCCAGAGTGCTAGGATTACAAGTGTGAACCACTACACTCTGCTTATAATTTTTATTAATTATATAAAGAATTGGTTGATGTTTGTATGTATCTTTTTTCAGTATTTGTTTAAATTTGTTTTTTGTTGAAGTTTACACTAAGCAGAGCACTCTGTTTAAAATTAAACGGTCTCTTCCCATACTTCTTTCTCCCTTTCACTCCTGTAATAAATACCAGTATTCACTTGACCATGTTGTTAGTCATTCTGTGTCACTCCACTGTGTAATGGAATCTCAAGATGTCAACAAGCCACTTTTTCTTGTAGTTGTTTTTGTTGCTCACCAATGTGTCCCAACCACTTATACCACAGCCTGGCACCTGGTAAAAGGAGTTCAATGCATGTGTGATAAGTGAATGCATCTATGTGTCACATTTGGGCAGCATTACATGAAAATATTACGCTGATTCTTCTTTGTTAATTTCTCACTAATTTCTCCCTTTTACATTAATAGCTATTTCTCCTTTACCTGATTCCACCATGAATCAAAAACAAAAATGTAAAGGTATACATGCAAATTTTTTTGTCTTCTAGAAGGCCAAGGAAGACTAGTCTTATATAAGAACAGAGTGAAAATAGAGGAACGAATCATAACAAATGGGAGGGAAAAGATAGGCTTTTACAGTCAAGGGTAAGAAGCACTTAACAAAGAGATGCAGAAAGCAGGGTATAAGAGTTTTTTTAGAAAAGCTGTTCTTAGCTTTGGGTTGAAGTACATCAAATCAGTATTTGTGATGATCAGTGCTGCCCTGAAATGAAATGCAATCCTTGAAATTGAGTCTTGAGATGGGAACTTGAAGGAAGAAAACCCCCTTCACACCCTAAGACAAAAATGAGAGGGGACTCTCCATAAGGAAGAACACTGTTACAGCTGCATGATTAAATTCTACTGTCTTTAGATAAATTCATCATTGAAAAAATGGTCTAAAAAAGTACACTACTACATTTTTAGAATTTTAGGTCTTAAATTTTTAAGATTCCTAAGTAGTGCTTTTAGCTAGTATTTAACTATGCTACAGTAGTAAGTCTAGCATAGGAATTAAAGTTACCATGGAAAGGTTAACCATTACTGTAAATTATAGCCATAGTGACAATGATAACAAAAAAGAAATCTTCCTGATTTGGGAAAGAATAATGCTAAATCTTATAAGAATCTTTGAGAATTTGTCATATAGACCTGTCATGATTTATTATTTTTTTTGTAATCTTGATATGTCCTTGTATTCAATTAGCAAGTTACAGCATATATAAATGTTATATTGATTTATAGGTCTGTAAAGAGGTAAAGTCATTTTTAGGAAAAATTTAACTAGTTTTCCTTTCTAAAAAATACTAAAAGAAGTCCACTGGGTCAAAAAACATGAAAAGAAGTCACCAGGATCAAAAAACACAACAATGAGCATAACATTCCCAGAGTACATCAAATCAGTATTTGTGATGACCAGTGTATTCAGGGAAAGCTGGTATCAAGGTCAATGATTCATTCTGGGGTTCATAATAAAAGATGATAATTTCTGAATGAGTGAGGCTGACATCAGACATATCAAAGGTTTAATTGCTCACCTCCAAACCTACTTTAAATATTTAAGGCTGATTTACTTCCACACTTGATAAATTTAAATAATTTATTGGTATCCCCCATTTGAGCTAGGAAGATCAAATAAAATTCAGTGGAAGTCAGTGTCCAATATAAATGGAGAGGAAAGTCAATTTCAGTGTGGTTCACAGAGGCACATACACCCACACTGTCAAGCTACCACAACTTCCTTCAAATACTTTTCTGAAATTAGAAGTTTTCAGAGTAACAAAGATAGTAAATTTCTAATGTCTCACCATTAAAAAAAGGTAGGTTAAGTGAGGTGCTAATAGCATTAATTAACTTAATTTTATCATGCCATATATACATGTAGATATATGTCAAACCATATCCTGTCTTCTAAGGGTATAAGATAATTTCAATCGGCCAGGTGCAGTGGCTCATGCTTGTAATCCTAGCACTCTGGGAGGACGAGATGAGTGGATTAACCAGAGCACACCGGTTTGAGACCAGGCTGAACAAGAACAAGACCCCATCTCAAAAAATAGCCAAGTGTTGTGACAGGTGCCTGTAGTCCCAGCTACTTGGGAGACAGAGGCAAGAGGATCATTTGAGCTCCAAGAGTTGGAGGTTGTTGTGAGCTGTGACACCATGGCACTCAGTAACAAAGTGAGGCTCTGTCTCAAAAAAATAAAATAATGTCAATCAAAACATCAATAGCAATTATTTAAAGGAGGAAGATAATTCAGTTCATCCTGAAAAAGGGAAAATAGCTAGACTAAAGATGTAATGAGAATCATTCCTTGACATGAGCTTGACAAGAAGATCTCCCTTGACTTCTGAAATCTATGAAGCAGTATTCCAGAGCCACACATTACCCTTTGAAATTATCATCACAGGTAGATTTATTTTCCTTTTAACACACAAGAAAATTATCAACTGAGTCAACGGTTTCTCATCAGGCTTTCTCCGCTGGTTCAAGTCTTTTTCTCTCACATAGCAGCTACACTCAGAGGTGTGTGGCAGAGGATCTTGTAGCAAAGAAAAAAGGCCTTCCTGTCTCAGAATGACTTACTCCTTCACTTCTCCATGCCACATATTCCAAGATTTTATATCAATATGGGGACTTGGTCATTAGAGAAACACACAAAAAAATTGAAGACATATTGCGTGGTGCTGCTTTTAGTTCTCATTTACTTGCCTAAGTCCTATGTACAGCAAATAGTCAAATTCTTCAATTTCAGGGTAAGTACCTTACTTCCTGTCTTTAACAATTTAACGTCTAATTGGCTACCATCTTGAGAGTAATAAACTCCAGACCAGTCTACATAAACTATATTCTTGGGTGTTCACTTGGATTATGCAAAAATTTAAATCCATGCCAAATACAAGGGAGGGTTGTAAACTGTACCTTTCACTTCTAATCTCTTGATATTTCCAATACAAGGATCTATAGATTCCTTTGTTCCTTAAAATCATTCAGATGAGACACATCACCAGTCACTCTGACCATTGAAATCATGAATTCCTGAGGATACCTTCCAAGAATTTCTTATCACCTATATTTCCAAAAGTTCAGGGTCACACTATGCATGCATACATGCATTTCTCCAGATCAGCAGCACTGCCCAAGGAATGATATGTCAGGCTCTCCTGCATTCAAGTTTCCTAAGTTTCTAAAAACAGTTCTAAGAAATCAGCTGACCTATCACCTGGCTGGGTGTACAGATGGAGAGTGACATTACCTTGCCATTTAACCAACATTTTCCATGATTAAATCAAGACTTGAGTGATTTCTAACTATTCAGATTTTAAGAAACACCTTGCTATAACAAATTTTAATCTTCTGCTTAGATAGACTAGATGGTGGGGCTGAGCATAGAATAACCCAACTTTACCCGTTTTGTCAAGACCCACGCAGCTGTGTCTAACTGCTTCTCATGAGCTATGGAGAAACTGATGATGGCAGATTTGCAGCTTTAAGATTTCAGATAAAATTTCAAAGTGAAGGGGAAAGTGTCCCTTATTATTCACACACACATATGTAAACACATTACATATTTACATATATTTGTATGTAGAATACTTGTAGTTATATCTATTACATTTATTTTAAAAGAAATGATGGAAGTAAAACTTCTATCAATAAGCTATGCTATGTTATATTCCATCAATATTATGTGCTATGTGTAGTTTAGCTATAAAATGGTTTTGGTATAGCTCTCTACTATACAGTATGTGTTAACATATGTAATGATACATGTTACATATATGAACATACACGTATAGTTACACATATGTGTGTGCACATGTAACTTTGTATACAAACGTATATGTGACCACGCATGTGAACATATACGCACATACGTAACCATGTATATGAACATATATATGCACATGTGTATAGAAACATATGACAAATAAGTTTGTGAACTTGCTACTGTGCCTTGTTTGAATAACTCGGTAAGGTTTCGTGACTTTGGTATCAGTGTCTCACAGCTGTGCCAGAATGTGGCAGCTTCTTGCTGCGTGGCAAGCACTATAGTAGTTGTGTGTTTCTGTCTGCCATGGGGAGAATGTTGAGCTTGAATTAGAGCAATGAACCAACACTGTAAATTTCTTGTTAAACTTGTCAAGAGAGAAAGTGAATTCAGGGACATATTAATCCAAATTTATGGGTGTAATGCCATCAAGAAAATGGCAGTGTACAAATAGAGTAAATGTTTCTCTGAAGAGAGAAAAAGCATCACTGATGAAGAGAAGTCAGCACAACCAGTAACAGGTAGAACTAAGGAAAACATTGAAAAAATTCATCAAATTCTGCATTAAAATTTTCAGCTGACAGTGAGAAGCATAACAGACCAAGTAAACATCAAGAGGGAAACAGTTAGGAACATCTTAACTGAAAATCTTGGCATGAGAAAAGTGTGGCTGTTGGCATCACGACAACGTCCCAGCTCACATCGCATCATCTGTGAGGGAGGTTTGATCAGTGAAGAAATAACTGTATTGGAACACCCCCCTTCTCACCTGATATGGCCCTAAGAAATTTTTTTCTTTACCAGAGATAAAGGAAATACTGAAGACATTTTGAATACTTTCAGGATATGAAGGCTAACGCAGTGTCAGCTTTGATAGCCATTCCAGAAAGAGTTCCAGAATTGCTTTGAAGGGTGAACTAGGTGCTGGCATTGAGCAGAGCTTCCAGACAGGAGTACTTCCAAGGTGACCTTAGCTATAGTCAGCACTGTGGTAGGTGGCATTATTTTCTTGGATGTGTTCGAGAATTTGTCACACCTCACTATATGCATTCATATATATATGTACATGTATAAGCCTTGAGAAAGGTATAAATTTATGACTCCTAGGCCACAAAATTTCTTTTTATTTTTTCTTTTCTTTTTCATTCTTTCATTCTTCTTTTATTTTTTAAATTATTTGTACATAGATCATACATACATATATGCCATTATGGAATTCAATGTTTTGATTATTTGTACAAATTGGAGTGCTTACATGCTACTAATCAACATAGCTTTCACCTCATTTACCCAATTATAACGTTAAGACATTTGTGTTCTACACCTGATAGATCCAACTTGTACTTGCTCCATAGGTGTGGTCCCCCTGCTAACCCTCCCTCTACCGACCCACCCCCACTTCATCATAGGCTACAGTTGTGTTTCATTTTTCATATGCAAGTGTGAGTGATTATAAACTGGTTTCACAGTAGTACTCAATATATTGAATACATGTATTTTTCCATTCCTGAGATACTTTACTAAGAAGAATATTTTCGAGGTCCATCCTGAATCTGCATAGAAGGGTGAGGGTAGGGTTCAGTGGAATTGAAGGAAAATTAACTTTTTCTTCATAAAATGTTGAGTTTTTAAATATAATTAATAAGTCCCTTTTATTTGTATATGTAAGAAAATCTGAGGCCAGGTGCAGTGGCTCATGCCTGTAATCCTAGCACTCTGGGAAGCTGAGGCAGGCAGATCACATTAGCTCATGACTTCTAGACCAGCCTGCCCTGGATCTAGGCCCAGTTTCTAAAAATAGCCAGAGGTTGTGTCAGGAGCCTGTAGTCCCAGATACTCTGCAGGGTGAGGCAAGAGAATTGCTTGAGCCCAAAAGTCTTAGGTTGCTGACACCACACAACAAAGTGAGACTGAGCTATGACACCACACAACAAAGTGAGACCCTGTCTTCAAAAAAAAAAAAAGTCTGGGGCGGCTCCTGTGGCTCAGCGAGTAGGGCGCCGGCCCCATATACCGAAGGTGGCGGGTTCAAGCCCGGCCTCGGCCGAACTGCAAAACAAAAAATAGCCGGGCGCTGTGGCGGGCGCCTGTAGTCCCAGCTACTAG
>CAUYON010188753.1:0-13533 GCA_963573935.1 Arctocebus calabarensis | reverse complement strand
CCTGCCACAATGCCTGGCCATTTTTTGGTTGCAGCCACCATTGTTGTTTGGCGGGCCCGGGCTGGATTTGAACCCACCAGCTCAGGTGCACGTGGCTGGCGCCTTAGCCCGTTGAGCCACAGGCGCCAAGCCGGTCTTTTGTTTTTTAAGTCTCGAGCTGTCACCCTTGGTAGAGTGCCGTAGCATCGTAGCTCACAGTGATAGCGATTCTTTGACTCAAGCGATTCTTTGACCTCGGTGTTCTCTAATTTTTTTTTTTTTTTGTGACAGCCTCAAGCTGTCACCCTGGATAGAGTGCTATGGCATTACAGCTCACAGCAACCTTCAATCCCTGGGCTCAATTGAGTCTCCTGCTTCCACCTCCCAAGTAGCAGGGACCACAGGCGCCCACCACAATGCCCACCCATTTTTTTATTTTGGTTGCAGCCGACATTATTGTTTATGGAGCCACAGGCGCCGAGCCTCTAATTTTTTTTTTAGTAGAGACGGGGTCTTGCATTTTGCTCAGGTTGGTCTGGAACTTGTGAGCTCAAGGAGTCTTCCCACCTGGGCCTCCCAGAGTGCTAGCATTACAGGCGTGAGCCACTGCGTCCAGCCCTTACGTTTCGGTCTTAAAAAAACTATATCTTAGTTCCTGTTTTGAAAGCATACAACCTGAGCAATATCTCCAGAACAACCTTAATGTTGAAATTTAAATGGTGTGAAAGTTTGCATTTTGTTAGGAAAATCAACACTGAACCTTTGAATATAGTGACACTGGATGCTATTGCTACTAAAATGAAAACAAACATGGGCTCGGCGCCTGTGGCTCAACGGGCTAAGGCGCCAGCTACGTACATCCGAGCTGGCGGGTTCAAATCCAGCCTGGGCCCGCCAAACAACAATGACAGGTGCAACCAAAAAATGGCCGGGCATTGTGGTGGGGCCTACAGTCCCAGCTACTAGGGAGGCGGAGGCAAGTGACTAGCTTGAGCCCAGGAATTGGAGGTTGCTGTGAGCTGTGATGCCATAGCACTCTATCCAGGGTGACAACTTGAGGCTCTGTCTCAAAAAAAAAAAAAAATGAAAACAAACATGAAATTATATTTTGTGTACAGTGTATGCTTTGGAGGAAGGTGATGAGAGGGAGGGGGAAGCAAAGCATAATGTAGGAGGAGCTAATTTGAATTTCCTCCTGCAGAGAAAGAAATGAAGAATAATGTCAAGCAAGAACCTTTTGACAAGAAAGATTATATTGTAGAAAATGAGAAGGAAAAGCCCAAGAGTCGATCCAAGAAAACTACCAATGCTGTGAGTTAACTTCCTTTTTGTCCTCCCTACCTTTTTTCTCATTTCTTCCTTTACTTCTTTCTTTAAACACTTTTACTCCTAATTGTACACTTTTGTGCTGTACTTAAGATCATTTAACTTTGTGTCTGACAATGAAATATCTCTTCAAGTCAGTTTATACTATCAGTTATTAATGAGGAAATGCACATTTGTATTATGAAGATGGTAGTACCATCTTGGGCATTGACAACCATTTTTCTGCAGGACATTCAATTTAGCACTGAATAATAATGAGCGAGGCAACCCATGAAATTGGGCATAAATCACTAGCTCACCTCCACAGCAGTTGAAGGCTGCATCAAAAATCAAGTTAGTGTTTTCCATCTTCCCTTGGTAGCAAGGGCAAGGAAGGAAGTGGGTGGAAAGAATTAAAAGGAAAAGGGAAGAAGAAAGAGGACATAAGAAGTGAAATGGGAGGAGGGGAGAAAAAAGGAGAGAAAGGAAAGAAAAGTAGAGTTGGGGTGGGAGGAAGACATGGCAGAATTAGAGGCCTGGGGCGCTGTTTACTCATAGAAAACTTTTAATAGAAAGTAAAGCTGGGTAGCATTAGAAAAGATCTGGTTACTTTTCTTCGCTGCCCTCTTCCAAGAGTTTAACAATGGTGCTTTTTATCTTAGAAGCAGAACTTAACACAGTTACAATAGGGACCTTACTAAAATGCAATCATTGTAACCTAATAATTTGTATTCTCATTAATCTGAAATAAAAAAGAACTAGAATTTATTCCAATCAAATGTTCTGTGTATAAATAACACTTCCCCCCAAAATAGTTTTTATTTATTACAATAAACAGACTGAAAAAGTTAATATTCCCTGTTTACTTGAATTCTTTCTGGTATTGAGTAATATATTACCTTGCTAGGACCACCATGGAAAGTACCTCAGACAGTCTTCTGAGGGGTGGATAGGTCTTGAGCGGTCAAGTTTAAGGGAGTACATTTTAGCCCTTAGTAGCTAATAACTATGCTTCATCATGGGGCATTTGGAAAAGTTAATGATTCCTTAAGTGGAATTTAAACTGGTAGTTTAATGTGGTCAATTAATCCTAAACCTTTGGTTTGGCTGTTAATTTATTGCCTACCACCTTACTTTTCTAGAACACTATCTTTAAGCTACAGAAAACTCAATATTTAAATAACAAACTTTAAACATAATAAGAAAGCTAAAAGATTACACTTTAGAATTGTGGGTTCATGAGGTATCACGAAGTATCCCCTTACAGAAAGCAAAGCATTTTAATCAAAGATATATTACTTACAGACTTTGAAGCATTTGAAGCAGGTCGGAGAGACGAGATCATGCCTGAGATTCATTTCATTCTTAGAATTTTACAAAAGCTGATATTCCTTTATTCTGTACCCATTTTTACTGCTACAGGTGGATTTGTATGTCTGCCTTTTATGTGGCAGTGGCAATGATGAGGACCGGCTTCTCTTGTGTGATGGCTGTGATGATAGTTACCATACTTTTTGCTTAATTCCACCTCTCCATGATGTTCCTAAGGGAGACTGGCGGTGTCCTAAGTGTTTGGCTCAGGTAAGACTTAATGATAGGACTGGCATTAGAAAGTTTCCTTTTGAGTATTTTTCTTTGCCTTTGAGTTTTGGATTTGGCAACAGACAATAATGAGGCCCATGAAGCAAACTGGGCTAGACCTGAATAGGGAAGAGGTCTTAGAAGTGAGTTTTTCGATGTATGGAGGCAACTATGAGGCAGAAAAGAATTTTCAGTAACTATCACTATTAATTTTTCAATTTTATTTTTTCAGACAGTGTCTCACTATGTAGCCCTTGGTAGAGTGCCATGGCCTCACAGCTCACAGCAACCTCAAACTCTTTGAGCTTAAGTGATTCTCTTGCCTCAGCCTCCCTAGTAGCTGGGACTCTAGGTGGCCGCCACAATGGCTGGATAGTTTTTTGTTATCATTGTTGTTTAGCAGACCCAAGGTGTTTGAACCCGTTAGCACCCTAACCACTAAGCTACGGGAGTCGAGCCTAATTTTTCTCTCTTTTTTTTTTTTTGGCCAGGGCTGGGTTTGAACCCGCCACCTCTGGCATATGGGGCCGGTGCCCTACTCACTGAGCCACAGGTGCCACCCCCTTTTTTTTTTTTTGAGACAGAGCCTCAAGCTGTGGCCCTGGATAGAGTGCTATGGCATTACAACTCACAGCAACCTTCAATCCCTGGGCTCAATTGAGTCTCCTGTTTCCACCTCCCAAGTAGCTGGGACCACAGGCACCCGCCACAACGCCCGGCCATTTTTTGGTTGCAGCCATCATTGTTATTTGGCGGGCCGGGCTGGATGCGAACCTGCCAGCTCAGGTGTACGTGGCTGGTGCCTTAGCCCGTTGAACCACAGGTGCCGAGCCGAGCCTAATTTTTCAGTTTTAATTGGAATAAATATTACATGTTCCTTGCAAAAATTCTTTTTTTTTTTTTGAGACAGAGTCTCACTCAGTTGCCCTGGGCTTGAGTGTAACTTCATAGCTTACAGCACCCTCATTCTTGATGAGGTTCAAGTGATTCTCTTGCCTCAGCCTCCCAAGTAGCTGGAACTACAGGCACCCACCACAATGCCTGACTATTTTTTAGAAGACAATGTCTCGCTCTTGGTCAGGCTGATCTCCTAACTCCTGAGATCAAGCAGTCTGCCCGCCTCAGTGTCCAGGAGTGTGCAAAAATTCTTAAAATGCTAAACAATTTAACAGAAATATGGGTCGGTTGAGGAAGCTCAAGCCTGTGATCCCAGCATTTAGGGAGGCCAAGGCAGGAGAATGACTTGAAGCCAGGAGTTTAAGATCAGCCTGGGTAACATAGAGAGAGAGAGACACTATCTCTCTGTAAAAGATTTTTTTTAATTTGCCAGGCACAGTGACTTGTGGTATTTACTTGGAGACTGAGGCCAGAAGCTGAAACAAAAAAAGTAAAAACAAGCCAGGCCTAATGGTAGTCCTATAGCTACTTATAGGGCTGAGACAGGAGGATCCCTTCAGCCTAGAAGTTTGAGGTTACAGTGATCTCTGATCAGGCCACTGCAGTTCAACTCCAGCCTGGATGCCAGAGTGAGACCCTGACTCTTAAAAAAAAAAACAGAGACATGATTTTACAATTCATAGATCTTGGTGGATATTTATTCAGACTTTTTAACAAAAGTAATCTTTTTCGTGTATTACCTTTGTGTTAGAGTTGGATTATAAAATAATAATAATGAGACTGGGCTCTGTGGCTCATGCCTATAATCCTAGTACTCTGGGAGTCTGAGGCAAGTGGATTGCTTGAGCTCAGGAGTTTGAGACCAGCCGGAGTTAGAGCAAGACCCTGTCTCTAAAAAGTCGCCAGATGTTATAGTGGGTGCCTGTAATCCCAGCTACTTGGAAGGCTGAGGCAAGAGGATCCCTTGTGTGGAAGAGATTGTTTCTCCCAATTTCTTTCTTTCTTTTTTTTTAGAGACAGAGTCTCAATTTTGTCACTCTTAGTAGAGTACCATGGTGTCACAGCTCACACAGTGACCTCCAGCTCTTGGGCTTAGCAGATTCTCTTTCCTTAGCCCCCTGAGTAGCTGAGACTACAGGTACCTGTCACAACGCCTGGATATTTTTGTTGTTGTTGTTGTTGTAGTTATTATTGCTTGGCATTCCTAGGCCACGTTCAAACCTGCCAGCCCTGCTATATGTGACTGGCACCCTAACCCCTGAGCCGAGGAAATTCATTTTAAGTACAGCTTGGATATAAAGGTATTCCCGTGTAGCCCTGTTATAACGCAAAGGTTTCCTCATTATGGGAAGGTTTTGGGGCATGGGATAAGGCATCAGCAATAGATGTTAGATGAATTAAGTATTTAATACCTCATAATAGGAATGGCCTTATAAATAGATCAGGAATATTTAAATCCACTGGCTCACCAAGATCTAGGGCAGCTTATATTGCCCCCGTCAACCTCTCAGTGTTTTGTTTTTGATGGCTTTATTAGATTCTCAGATATTGCTGATCTGTGAGACATGTTGCTTCCATCAAGTGATTTATATATATTTTGATCTGTTACATGTGGATTTTATAGTTTCAGCTCACAGGATATTATTCCCTCCCATTTGCTTTATGGAAAACATTATTTGATCAGGAAGAAAGTCAAATTTGTTAGGCTGACGCTTTAAAAATACAGTAGAAGTGGGCACCCATAGTTCAGTGGTTAGGGGGCCGGCCACGTGCTCCAGGGCTGGTGGGTTCAGACCCCGGCCTGGGCCTGCTAAACAAATACACAAAGAAAGATAGCCGGGCATTGTGGCGGAAGCCTGTAGTCCCAGCTACTAGGGGGGCTGAGGCAAGAGAATCACTTGAGCCCAAAAATTTGAGGTTGCTATGAGCTATAATCCCACAGTACTCTATTGAGAGTGACAATGTGAGACTCTGTCTCATTAAAAAATAAAATACTGTAGAACCTCTTTATATACTTTATATAAAAAGTATACTTTATATACTCTTTATATAAAAAATAAAATACTGTAGAACCACCCAAAGGACTGTACAAAATTGATCAACATACAGAAAGAGACCTATTGTGCTGGTAATGTACATGTGGTGCGTGTCTAGTCTATGAAAATTGAGTCAACTTAAGGAGGTGATCAGTGTATGGAGTTAATCAACAATGGAGGTTCTGCTGTATTTAAATTATTCCAAGCGGTGGTTGTAAAAATAGACATATCTGTTTGTCTGGGGACACTGTCTAGAGGCAGAATGGTCCGGTATTTGACATACTGTGGTAGGCTTTCCTATCACATAGCCTCTGACTAATTTGTCCCAAACCTCTAGTAATAGAATTATTTACCTGTATAACAAGAAGGTTGGGAAAGCACCAAAATCTGCATGTGGTATGTGCTAGGTAGACCTTGAGATATTCGTGCTATGAATCCTAAAGTTCTTACGAGGTCCTAAAAAACAAACAGTGTCAGCAGGGCCTATGGTGGTACCGTGTGTGATAAATGTGTTCGTGACAGGATCAAGCTTGCTTTCTATATCAAGAATCAAAAATTGTTGTGAAAGTGTTGAAGGCATAAGCACAGGGCCAGAGCTAAATAAGAAAATAGAGTTTTTTTGAGTAATAAAAATTAAAAGGCTTTAAAAAATAGATATTTTCTTTGCTCATTAGCAAATAACATTTATTTCATTTGTTCAGTAGAATAACCCCATTTCTCAGGCAGACTAATTTTTCTAATGTATACTCGCATAGAAGTAAAATAAATTAAAACCTTTTTCTCAGCCTGTTTGATGATTGACCAAATATGCTTGGCATTTTCAAATGTCACCTAGAACATAACTGTCTTTTTTATTTTCAGGAATGTAGTAAGCCACAAGAAGCATTTGGCTTTGAACAAGCAGCCAGGGACTATACCCTCCGTACTTTTGGGGAAATGGCAGATGCATTCAAATCTGATTACTTCAACATGCCAGTTCATGTATGTACATATATACTGCTTTCATTCAGGATCTTAATAACTTTTGGAGGACATATTTTAATTGAGGCCTCACTCTGGTAGTCGTTATCATACAGGACGAAAACTTAAATTTGTTTAGTGGTATTAAAGTTGTACGGTACTTTCAAATGTATTCTACTTTCTTTCTTTAAGGATTTCTCAAAAGATACCTCTCCTGCACAAATTTTACAGTAACGTTACCAATAAAGAAAATAACCAGGCTCGGCGCCTGTGGCTCAATGGCTAAGGCGCCAGCCACGTACACCTGAGCTGGCAGGTTCGAATCCAGCCCCGGACCACCAAATAACAATGACGGCTGCAACCAAAAAATGGCTGGGCGTTGTGGCAGGTGCCTGTAGTCCCAGCTACTTGGGAGGTGGAGGCAAGAGACTTGCTTGAGCCCAGGAATTGGAGGTTGCTTTCTGTGAGCTGTGATGCCACAGCACTCTATCCAGGGTGACAGTTTGAGGCTCTGTCGCAAAAAAAGAAAAAAGAACCAGCATTCCTTTCAGCCTAATGAATTTAATTTAAAGAAAACGTCAAAGATTTGTTCAGTGACTGGTGTGTGCTATGCATTAAGAATACTTTTATGTTATATATTGTTATATAATCATAACTTATATTGGAAACTTCAGGAT
The DNA here is from genome assembly GCA_963573935.1 of Arctocebus calabarensis. Lineage (NCBI taxonomy): Eukaryota > Metazoa > Chordata > Mammalia > Primates > Lorisidae > Arctocebus > Arctocebus calabarensis. The sequence goes on along the minus strand of CAUYON010188753.1, from coordinate 6,098 downwards.
GAGGGTCTTTATCCCTTTTTTCTATCTTCTGTAGGTCAAGAATGAGTCCATTTTTAATTCTCCCTTATTCACATAGAGCATGTATCATTCAGCATTTAATATTCCATTAAGTTTTGAGTACCCCAAACTTAAATGGTTTACTACAAAAATTCTGAATAGTTAGGCTGTAATTTTTCTCACTCCTAACAAAGTACTACAGCAAATATTTCATTCATGTAGAACTCGTGGGTTGGATAGTTTTCTTGGGATAACTCCTGGTTGGGTAAAGGTTTGTATCCCTCATTCTACCCCAGTAGCTGTTTCAGTTTATGAGGCCCCAATAATTTACGAATGAACCTGTTTTCCCCAGCTTCAAATGTTTGCTTATTTAATGGTCTTAAATTTCTACTACATGTGAATTTTTAGTTCTTTGACTCCTCATGCATTATAATATTTCCCCATATGTTTGCTTTATCAGTCCTGCCTGTGACCGCTTCTATTTGTGGTAGACTTTTTATTTTAATGAAATATTAAAAGATGGGAATAGACATTCGGGTTTTCTGCCTTTGGACTTAACCAAATTTACAACATATCTTTTGACACTTTGGAGACTCTTTATTCTAGGTTATACTGCTGTAAAGTAATTCCTATCTTTGTCATGTACTATACACTGTCTTTTTCGTCTTGGTTGCCTGTCTACATTACTCTGAGTTAGGCCTTATCTAGTGAAAAGAATGAAAGGATGGACTTAGATAATGTATTTGAAAGCATCTCTAAAAGTACAAAGCATTGTTCAAACATAATAAACTATTAATTTGTTTTTTATTTATTTTTTATTTTATTTTATTTTATTTTATTTTTGAGACAGAGCCTCAAGCTGTCACCCTGGATAGAGTGCTATGGCATCACAGCTTACAGCAACCTCTAAATCCTGGGCTCAAGCGAGTCTCCTGCCTCTGCCTCCCAAGTAGCTGGGACTACAGGCACCCGCCATAACGCCTGGCCATTTTTTGGTTGCAGCCTGACGTCATTGTTTGGCGGGCCTAGGCTGGATTTGAACCCACTAACTCAGGTGTACGTGGCTGGCACCTTAGCCCATTGAGCCACAGGCGCTAAGCCTTTATTTTTATTTTTTAAGAGACAGAGTCTTACTTTGTCACCCTCAGTAGAGTGCTATGGCATCACAGCTCATAGCAACCTCCAGCTCTTGGGTTTAGGTGATACTCTTGCCCCAGCCTCCCAAGTAGCTAGGACTGTAGGTGCCCATCACAATGCCCGGCTATTTTTTTGTTGTTGCAGTTTGGCCAGGGTCAGGTTTGAACCCGCCACCTTTGGTATACGGGGCTGGCACCCTACTCACTGAGCCATGGGTGCCACCCCATAATAAACTATTATTATTATAAATTGGTAAATTATACTGTAGTATACATAACTAGCATAATTAACTATCGTTACAGTTTATAACACATTTCTTGAAACAAGAAAACCCCTCTGATTCCTAAATATCAGTATTTTACTTGAATTCTTTTTTTTTGTGGAGACAAAGTCTCACTTTATGGCCCTCGGAAGAATGCTGTGGCGTCACACAGCTCACAGCAACCTCCAACTCCTGGGCTTAGATGATTCTTTTGCCTCAGGCTCCTGAGTAGCTGAGACTACAGGTGCCCGGCATAACGCCTGGCTATTTTTTTTTTGCATTTCAGCCGAGACCAGGTTTGAACCTGCCACCTTTGGTATATGGGGCTAGCGCCCCACTCGATGAGCCACAGGCGCCGCCCAGAACATGAATTCTTTTTTTTTCTTTCTTTCTTTTTTTTTTTTTTTTTTTGAGACAGAGCCTCAAGCTGTCACCCTGGATAGAGTGCAATGGCATCACAGCTCACAGCAACCTCCAGTTCCTGGGCTCAAGTGAGTCTCCTGCCTCCGCCTCCCAAAGAAAAACCTAGTCCCAAATAGCTGGGACTAGAGGCGCCCGCTACAACGCCCAATCATTTTTTGGTTGCAGCTGTCATTGTTGTTTGGCGGGTCCGGGCTGGATTCGAACCTGCCAGCTCAGGTGTGCATGGCTGGCGCCTTAGCCAGTTGAGCCACAGGCACCGAGCCCAGAACATGAATTCTTTTTTTTTTTTTTTTGTAGACACAGTCTCACTTTCTCGCCCCTCAGTAGAGTGCTGTGGCGTCACACAGCTCACAGCAACCTCCAACTCCTGGGCTTAGGCGATTCTCTTGCCTCAGCCTCCCGAGTAGCTGGGACTACAGGCGCCCACCACGATGCCTGGCTATTTTTCTGTTTTGCAGTTTGGCCGAGGCTGGGTTTGAACCCGTCACCTTTGGTATATGGGGCCAGCGCCCTACTCCATGAGCCACAGGTGCCTCCCAGAACATGAATTCTTAATTAGGATTCTTATAAAATTCCTCTCAGAAAATAGAAGTTTCTTGCATTTTCTGGGATCAATTAGTGAACATTACGGACCCAGTTTTTTCTTAGAATACTAGTCTGTAATTTCCCGTCACTGAAGTTATCTACTCAGATTGGTCACAGTTTGTAAGGAAACTCATTTTTTCTGTTCTTCATTGTATTGCCAGATGGTTCCCACAGAACTGGTTGAGAAAGAATTTTGGAGACTAGTAAGCACTATTGAAGAGGATGTCACTGTAGAATACGGAGCTGATATTGCCTCAAAGGAATTTGGCAGTGGCTTTCCTGTCCGAGATGGAAAAATCAAGCTTTCACCTGAGGAAGAGGTAGGCTGAAGCTGTGAGGCACTTTTAGTTTGAGGAAGAGCTCTACATATAAATCTTGAGTTGAGCATATATTGATCTAAAGGATATATAATACTGGATTAATAGCAGCTTTATTATTAAAAAAAAAAAGCCCTCATAAGTGGCTTGGAAATGTAGTTATTTCTTTAAATTCTGTTTGGGTGGCTTGAAGTAATTTATGATTATTAAAATCTTCAAGTACCAGATTTTTTTTAGAACTTTTTTTGTGAAGACAGAGTCTCACTCTGTTGCTCTAGGTAAAGTGCCATGGTGTCATAGTTCACAGCAACCTCAAACTCTTGGGCTCAGTCAGTCCTCTTGCCTTAGTCTCCTGATTAGCTGAGACTGCAAGTGCCTTCCACAATGCCTGGCTGGAAGTATTTCTACCTTTAGTAGAGGTGGGGTCTTGCTCCTCCTCAGACTGGTCTTCAATTTCTGAGCTCAGGCGATCTTCCCACCTCGGCCTTGCCGAGTGCTAGGATTACAGGTGTGAGCCACCTTGCCCAGCCTTAATTATCAGATTGTTAATGAATTCTTTTTTTTTTTTTTTTTCTTTTTATGAGACAGAGTCTTATTCTGTCACCCATGCTAGAGTGTCATGGCTCAGCCTAGCTCACAGCAACCTCAAACTCCTGAGCTCAAGTGATCCTCCTGCCTTACCTTCCTTAGTAGCTGGGCCTACAGGTGCCCACTATAACACCTGGCTCAATTTTCTATTTTTTGTTTTTAATCTTTTTTCTTTTCTTTAGTACGTGAGTTTAGCTATATAATTTTTCTATTTTTTTAGTAGAGACAGGGCTCGCTTTGCTCAGGTTTGTCTTGAACTCTTGAGTTTAAGATATCCTCCTGTCTTAGCCTCCCAGAGTGCTAGGATTATAGGTGTGAGCCCTGGTGCTCAGCCAATTTTTAATGATTTCAAGAAAAGCAGAAAGGGCCTACAGAAAAATTCTAGTCCTAAGTGACTACATTGTGGTGCTGTGGGAAAATTACTTAACCACCCTTTGCCTTTGTATTCTATAACCTTGGTTTCAAAGTTTCAGAGTTCAAAGGTAAACCTGAGGGATTGGGACAAGATCTGTTTTTCTTTGAACTTTAATGTTTATCAATTTATTATTTCCTAAACTAGCAGACTCTTAGGAAGATTTCTGTTTACATCCTGGTAGGAAAGTAAGATTTTTTGTGTGTGTATAAATGTTTTCGAAATTTAACATAAGCTCAGAAAAGCACATAATCTTATTTGCACAGGTGATGAATTTTTGCAAACCAAACATACTGATTTAACCAGCACGACAAGAAATAAAACATTCCCAGTAGTACCCCGGAAGCTCCCCTTTTACTCCCTCTACTTCACTACTTTTTCTTTTTCAGGATAACCACTATCCCTGCCGGATAATTGCTATCCTACCTTGTTAATACCATGTATTAGCTTCCCTGATTTTTTGGGGGGCTGTTTTTAGTTGCCCTATTTTTGAACTTTATGTAAGTGAATACATAAGGCTTATGTTCCTCAGCACAAGAAAAGAATAAAGAGGCAGAAATCTAGAAATCCATTGGTACAGAGCTCAAAACTGGGCAGACCTGATCTCTGGGCATCCTAGGAATCAACTTAGTGACCCCCTCTTCTTTTACTCCCTCTCATTTTATTTTGAAGGAGTCTTTTTACCTAGCCATTTGAAACAGTTCTAAAATGTTAGCATGATGTAACTAAAACTTCATCTCTTTTGTCTTATTTTTAGGAGTATCTTGATAGTGGCTGGAATTTGAACAATATGCCAGTAATGGAACAGTCTGTCCTTGCTCACATTACGGCTGATATATGTGGCATGAAACTTCCTTGGTTGTATGTGGGAATGTGTTTTTCTTCATTCTGTTGGCATATCGAAGACCACTGGAGCTATTCAATTAACTACCTACACTGGTGAGAAGTTCCAAATAAAATTTATGAACATATACAAGCTGGGTAGGAAGATTTTATTTTTCAACTCAGATATGTCTTAACTGTGTCTTCAGAGTAATGAGCTGCTTTTTTCCTTTAGTTTTTTTTTTTTAGACAAAGCCTCAAGCTATTATTGCCCTGGGTAGAGTGCCATGGTGTCACCACTCACAGCAACCTCCAACTCCTGGGCTCAAGCAACTCTCTTGCCTCAGCCTCCCGAGTAGCTGGGACTACAGGCGCCCGCCACAAAGGCCGGCTATTTTTTGGTTGTAGTTGTCAATTGTTTGGCAGGCCTGGGTCAAATTCAAACCCGTCAGCTCTGGTGTATGTGGCTGGTGCCTCAGCCACTTAAGATACAGGCGCTGAGCCTTTCCTTTAGATTTTTTATTGCTATAAGAAGAGGCATCCTAGGGCAGCTCCTATGGCTCAGTCAGTAAGGCGCCAGCCCCATATACTGAGGGTGGCAGGTTCAAACTCAGTCCCGGCCGAGCTGCAACAAAGAAAATAGCTGGGTGTTGCGGCGGGCGCCTGTAGTCCCAGCTACTCGGGAGGCTGAGGCAAGAGAGTCACCTAAGCCCAGGAGTTGGAGGTTGCTGTGAGCAGTGTGATGCCACAGCACTCTACCGAGCGTGATAAAGTAAGACTCTGTCTCTACCAAAAAATAAAAATAAAAAGAAGAGACATCCTAACAAGTTAAGACAGTGGTTCTTAAAGATTCCTAGAGTGTCCATGAATTCCCTGAAAATGCACACACAAGTTTGGTAAGTGTAACATTTTCCTGGGGGAGAGAATAGATTTTATCTCAAATAAGGCTTTGCTCATAGAAAGGTTAAAGAGCCCTGAGCTTTGCTTTTACTGAGTTTTTCACAGTGTGTACATGTTCTCTGGCCCTAACCTCCAAATTTTTGTTTTCTTTGGCAATTTGGAAATGGGCTCCTGGGTCAAAGCATTCTTTTTCTTATATCCAAATATTGGGACCCAGGGATAACCCTTCATGTGGAGGCTCAAAAGGCCTTCAGGTTTTGGATTAGCCTCTACCTCTCCCTGTGCCCTCCTGTTGCTCTTAGCCCATATTGTCAATTACAGAAGTAAAAGCTTTTCTATATCCAGTCCTTAAATAAGGGCATGCATAAATACTCCTGTGCTATTATTACTACCAATCCTCAGTTATCTACCTTAATGGGTATCAGCCATGGTATTGACAATCTAATCCATGGTTCCACCAGGACTTGTTTTTTTTTTTTTTTTTTGAGACAGAGCCTCAAGCTGTCACCTTGGGTAGAGTGTCGTGGCATTACAGCTCACAGCAACCTCCAATTCCTGGGCTCAAGCGAGTCTCCTGCCTCTGCCTCCCAAGTAGCTGGGACTACAGGCACCCGCCACAACACCCGGCCCTTTTTTGGTTGCAGCCATCATTGTT
>CAUYON010188745.1:0-75179 GCA_963573935.1 Arctocebus calabarensis | reverse complement strand
GCAGAATACACATGTCTTCATATAATAACTGAGAAACTGCCAGGAGGGCTATGTTAATCAGGTTGATGAAAATAGTTAAGATTGTATATGAAGCCAGCACATTGTACCCCTTGATTACACTATTGTACACAGCTATGATTTAATGATAAAGATAATAAAAAAAAAATAAAAAAAGAATGGAGAAGTAGGAATCCAATCTACTCAATTCAAATATGAAGGCCATAGGTGATCTAATACAAGTGGGGGGTAGGGGAATGAGGGCTCGGAGAGAGAGGAGGAAGGAGGGGAATGGGAGGTTATGGTATACAGCACACCTTTTGGGCCTGGAACACAATTACAAGAGGGACTTTGCCTAACAACTGCAATCAGTGTAACCTAACTCTTTGTACCCTCAATGAATCCCAAACAATAAAAAGGAAAAAGAAAATGTAATCAGAAAGGAGAGTTTTTCTTATAGGTTTGATGGTCCAAACCTCAAAATCTGGAGCCTGGTTTGGTCTTTTTTTTTAATTTCAGATATATATGAAGGTATAAACAATTAGGTTATAATGTTGCATTTGTTAGGTAAGGTCCCTGTTGTAGTTGTGCCCTGAACCCAGGAGCTATGCCATATACCCTTACACTATGCATATTAGGTGGGAGCACACCACTCCACCTCCCTCCTCCCCCAACTTTGTGGGTTTTTTTGAGACAGAGCCTCAAGCTGTCACCCTGGGTAGAGTGCTGTGGCATCACAGCTCACAGCAACCTCTAACTCCTAGGCTCAAGCGAGTCTCTTGCCTCAGCCTCCCAAGGAGCTGGGACTACAGGTGCCCAGCACAACACCCAGCCATTTTTTTGTTGTAGTTGTTATTGTTGTTTGGCAGTCCCAGACTGGATTCAAACCCACCAGCTCTGGTGTATGTGGCTGGCATCTTAGCCACTTGAGCTACAGGTGCCAAGCCACCCCAACTTTAAATGAATTGAGTTTTTCTCTTGTGTGGATGTGTATTAATTCATCTACTGGCTTCATATTAGTTTTGAGTACATTAGATACTTGCTTTTCCATTCTTATGGTGCTTTACTAAATAGAATGTTCTCTAACTCCATCCAGGTTAATACAAAAGATGTAAAGTCTCTATCCTTTTTGATGGCTGAATAGTATTCTGTTGTATACACATACCACAGTTTCTTAATCCAACCATGGGTTGATGGGCATTTAAGTTGTTTCCACATCTTGGAGACAGTAAACTGAGCTGCTATAAACGATCTAGTGAAACCTGGTTTGGTCTTCACAAGTTTGACCAGATGTGTACAAAGTGTATTTGATCTTAGTATCTGTGCAGTGGAAAAGGTGGCATCTATCTTTGTGTTCTGCTATTTAGATTATACGTGTGCTTTTACCTCCCCAACACAAGCTTCCTGAAAGACAACCTTACCTTCCATGACCTCATTCTCCCACTGCAGTCTAATCCAGGGCTTGTCATGTAGCAGGTGACCCACAGTAAGGACTGAAGAGTATTTTCACATACGAAGGCAGTGCCCAAGCTGTGCCTTTAAGCTTCGGTTGTCTGCCCCACTCCTCCTGCCTGCTGACACACACCCACTCTCTCACAGGGCAGGTGCAGTGCAGCAGAATGGGGGCAAATCAGTTCTGAATGTCAAAACAGGATTTTACTTACATATTAACTTCGGAGAACCAGGAGAACAATAAATAAATATCCCAGTGAGGTTATGCTATGAAGTGTGTGAAACCCCCTCAGCTCTAATATTTAGTTTAAACTCCACTGTCTGAAAGGTTTTCTGGCTTTCTGGATCCAAGCCAAAGGCCATCAGGCATGGCTTGGGATGACAACCCAGCAGCTAAGGGAGGCCCAATGAGGGGCCATCGCTCAGGGACAAGTGCCAAAAGGCAAAGGCCAAAAAGCTTCTCCAAAGAGGCCAATTAGCTAAAGCCTTTAACACTTATAGCTCTCAGACTCTCTCTGTAGAGGAGACAGCCCACGGCACCAAGAACCCATCTTGTTGTGAAACAGGCCTCATCTTCCTGCCAGTGCCCCCTCCCCAATATTTGGGGGATTTTCCCAGGACTCATCATACCCACTGAAACTCTCACCCCCATTTCCTGACTCGTACTGCCCAGAAAACACGTACAGACTATGATTTTGGCTATAGGCCCTGAAGGGCAGAGAGAAGGAGGCTGAGTCACAGGTGGGGCCCAAAGTCCCCACTCAGCAGCTGCAGGCCTTATCCCCTGGTGCCTTTCTGGTGCCAGTCCCACTCTCAACTTCCCTTACCAAATGGGGAACCGCAAGTCAGGTAGCCTGCTGTGGAAACTGAACAAAAAAGCAGCCCATCATCTAGGGCTCACTCTGCCTTCTGACCCTTCCTGGTGGCCCCAGGGGCAGGGCTGGGCTGAGCAGCTGGGTCTTCCCCTAAGCACAAGTCACAGATGTAGTTTCTCTGGCACAGACTCTCAGAACAGTCCCCTCTGGGAAGGCTTCCTGGTGGCCAACTGATCCCTCACAGCTGCCAGCCAGCGACAAGGGATCCCAGCTGGTGCTAGGTGACAAAGAACAGGTCCAGGCTTTGTCCCTTGGCTAAAGGACCTGTCTGTGCTGGACTCAGGATGTAATTAATCATCAAGGCCATGGAGGAGCACTGAGCCATTGGCCCATTAGAAACACTTTAGAAATTCATATTTCTGAGAAGCATCATGACTGAAGAGCATCGACTTATCCCAGAGCATGGCGCAGAGAGGTCCCAGGACTGCCCGTGTACCCACCAAGCGTTTAAGCATTAAAACTGACAGGGGCATGCAGGCGGACAGAACACACTTCCCAGGACACCACAAGTCACAGCACTTGGAGGAAAGCAGCAGGCCCATGCAGGATCATGGATAGAGCATGGTTTTTAATGCTATTTAGACAGCAGCGTCCTCTTTCCAAAAAAGATATCATGCAGAAGCATAAGAATTCAGACTGATCCAAGGGGAGCTTTTTAGGGGAAAACCAGGTAGATCCAGGAATTCATCCCCTCCTGGAGCTCCACCCACCACCACTCCCCTCCTTATTCTTTTTTGCTGAATCGCTGGGCTGCTCCTGACTCAGCTGGAGCGACCACCACTCTGCTTCAAGCCTTCATTGTTCAGAGAGAAAAACAAAGGCAACAAGAGTATTTTGTAAGGTCATAGAATATTACAAATTCAGCAGAGTAAAAAGTCTTCTAAATAAAACTTTAGGTGAACTAAAACATCTGTACAAAAGGGCAGTCCATGTGGGCTAGAACAGTAAGTATACAGGCAGTCCCCGAGTTACAAACACCCAACATACACTCAACTCACACTTACCAATGAAAGCTTTTGTGGGTAATAGATAAACGGGATCAGTTGCAACTTACATGCAAATTCAACTTTAAGAACCTTTCTCATTGGGTGGTGCCTGTGGCTCAAGGAGTAGGGCGCCAGCCCCATATGCTGGAGGTGGTGGGTTCAAACCCAGCCCTGGCCAAAAATTGCAAAAAAAAAAAAACTATCTCATTCGTACCTCAGGGATTGCCTGTACACATGATAGGTTGATATTCATTTTGTCTTGGCCACGTTCTAGCTGCCTGTCCTCAAGAAAGTCACCCCAGCTCAGCTGTTCTGGGGCTGGGCTAGATCCAGTGGCCTTTTGAACTATGCCCTGTCAACCTTCAGTATCTAGAACCCAACAAGGCCCCTTCTCACTGCTTCCCATCCATGCCTTCACCTTGGCAGAACAAAGCCATAGGGTAAATGGAGAGTGGGGAATCCAGGCTGAAGGGCCCTCCCAGGGGGCAGACACTCAGTAAGAATGAATCTGAGCCACCTTTGCAGGGGGTGTCAGCAGGCCACAGCAGGAAAGCCACAGAGAGGTTTTGGCTGTGGGGGTGGAAAGCAAAAAATGGAGAAGAAGAGAGGCTGGCGGAAGGGAGCAGAGACACTGGGAGGGAAGACGGCACCCCTGAGCTCCCCACCTTCACCCAGGCACAGCTCATACCTCCTCTCCCTCCCAGCAGGATCCTCCAAATCCTGCTCAGCGCACCCTCTCTCCTAAACCTGTGCTCTGCACCCGGACCCCCACCAGTCTGGTCATGCTCTCTGCACCCCTCACCTCAGGGAAAGCTCTGTGTCCCCTGCAGGCACTATTTAGCCACATTCAGATGGGGACTGCTTATTGTCCCCAACCCCAGAGCCATCTCCTTTCCCTCCTGTAAAAGCCCTAACTCCCATGAGGCTCCTGGGCCCAGCGCCCTTTATCATTGGCTGTCTGTTGACAACCTGCTCTTTCCCCATCCATCAAAAGCCATGGCCCCTGCTCATAGGCTTTGCTCTGAGTTCAGGCATCACCCTGACCTCCAGGCTCCTGTGCACCATCCCCTCAACATCTTTGACTTCCCCACCAGGCTTCTACACCCTGACTCCACTTGGGCACCTCACTTAAAGCCATATCCCAGACTTAGATAAGACTGGTTATGCTACTCCCTTACATCCCACTTTCACTCCAGTCCTCAAGTTCTCTCACTTTCAAATCCCCCATGTGTCCCTGGAACGTTATTGATCCCTTCCCTGCCCCACCACTCTCTTTTTCCCAATCTTCAGCCTCCTGTCTTCACTCCTGCCACTTGGTAGCCCAGAGCCAATGGGCATTGCTTGAAGTGCTTTCCTGCTAAATTTTCAACTCCCATAACCCTTGTCCTGCAGTCACCCTCTGTCTTCAGCACTGTCCCATCCTGGGTCAATATCACAGTGGCCTCCTTACTCCTTTACCCAGTTTATAGGGTCCTGATGGGAAAAGTCACCCAGCCACAAGGTGGGAAATGCTGCTACATCATTCCTTCTCACAGGCCCCACTCAGAGCTCTGCTTGCATCAGTGAAGGTCTTTCTGTCCCAGGCTGCTGAGACCCTGACTTCAACCAGCCCCTGCACTCTCAGCCAAAGCCAATGCTGCCCATCCTTACCTCCCTCTCGCATCACAAAAGTGTCCTAGTCTTGTCTGAGCAACTCCTCCCCCTACTCTCCAAATCCTCTTTACTTCCTCCAGGAGTTCCCTCTCCTTATTTCCCAACATCTTCAACTATTCATTTTGTACCCATTTCCCCCCATAAGTTTCTTCCATGTCAAAACAAACAAAAACCCACTAACAAATAAAACACTTCTTTAATCCTGCATTCCCTTCTACCAACACCTATTTTCATCATTGCCTTTACATTCAAGTTTCTTCAAAGGGTACCTATAACTCCTTTTCTCCCCACTTCATTTCCACTCCCTCAACCCACGGAGCTTGGCTTGCCCAACCCTGCTCCCTGGCAAACTCCATGTTGCCACCTCCAAGTGGCACATTTGGTCTCAGCTTGCCTGACCTATCTGTGATCGCCTCCTTTGTGACCTCCTCCATCTATGGCTTCCAAGACATCACTCTCCCCAAATTGTCCTTCTCTATCTCTGGCCCATTCCCTTTGCAGGCTCCCCCTTCTCTTCTAGGCCCTTAAATGTTCCTGCCGCCTTCTTTTCTCTTCTCCATACTCCCTGCCCAGGTTGATCTCACCCATGGCAGGAGCCTCATCCCTAGGGACTTCCAGATCCATCCCTGTCTCCAGAGTTCCAGGGCAGGAACTCTCACATCTCACCACACTCCTTACTCAGGGACCCCTCACACTCAGGTCCTTGTGGGCCATTGAGCCCATCAACTTGATCTCTATAACATCTCTCTTTGGTTCATACCCTCCCTGTCTTTGCCTGGACCAGTGCAACAGCTCCTCCTGCCCCCATCTTCCTTCTCTGGCATCACTGCTCAAGTCCATCCCTCATGGCACCCAAAGCAGCCAGAGTAATCGTCCTTAACAGGAAAATCCAGTCGTACTATGCTTGGACCCAAATCTTGTAAGGGACCCTAGCTGCAAAGTAAAGCCCAAATAACCTAAGCAGAACCTTCGGGGCCCACCCTGTGAGAGCTGGTCTAGCTACCCTCTCCACACCTCTTTCCTTTCTTGCACACTGTGCCCCGGGCACAAGAAATTACTTACTCGGTTCCCTCAGCCTTCCTGTTGTCTCCTGCCATGCTTTCCCAAGGACTGGTTCCTCTTCCTAACTCCACATGGCTAGCTAAGCCCTGCTGGTCCTCCAGTGCACAGCTCCTGCTGCCTCTTCTGGAAGCCTTCCCTGCCCCCCAGCCTCCTATCTACGCTCCCCCAGCACTCTCTGGCTCTTCTCCTGCCCTGTGGTATTCTCTAGCCCGTCTCTCCCAGTAGGCTTTGGTGACCTTCAAGACTGGCCCTGGTCTTATCTTTGTGTTCCCAATGCTATGGGCCAGTAGTGCTCAGCATGGATGGATGGATGACGAGACTGGCTTTTCTCAGCAAGCCTTAGAAAGCACTGGATTTGCAAAGAGAATTAAAATCTAATATCTCTGAGGCTTTTGCCTTTTACAGCATCCTCCTTTTTACCCTGTTCACCTTATTCTAGGGGCAGGGGGATCTGGAATACTTTCCTTCAAGCTTCTCACATCTCTTTTTTCTTACGTGTCACTTACACACATCCTTCTTGCTTCCTTCGGCCCACAGTGACTATAACAGGTGTGATGAATGTAGGACACACACCAGGGAGTTAAGAAGGACTTGTTTTTCTTCTGCCCTCCTTGGCAGGGGTGACAGAAAACACCTGACGATGCTGATAAAGCCTCATGCAACCAGGTCACCGCAAACCTGACACCACCGAGCACCCACCAAGAAAGGAAGTGCTTGTGGGGCACACAGAACAGTGAACCAGCGTCCAATGGAAGACTTCCTGCAGGTTGGTGTTCAGCTAGGTTTGCAAAGAGGTGAGAGAAGAGGAAAGGCAGCAAATGCAAGCAGGCATGTGTGAACAGACCTGGCAGGAAATGGTAGCAGACACAAAGCGACCGGGAGCTGCATAGCAGCCACAGCTGGGGTGGGGCGATGAGGAGGGTGAGCTGTGACAGGGAGGCACCTTAAGGGTCACACAGGATTTGGAGGCTTTAGAAACAGCAGTATCTATAAGTATCTGTGAGGGAATGGAGGTGGAAGGAAGGGCACTCCAGGTGCTCTGGGAAGGCTTCTGAGCAAGGACCCTGCAGGTGTGAAGGGCTGGGGTTTGGGACTTGGAAATGGAAAGGAAGGGGCTGATCCTAAAGCATTAATTGTAACTCCCAACAGTATGCCAAGGCCAGAGGGCTGGGTGCTGGCCCCCTCCTTCCCCTGTGCACCACAGTCCTGAGCAGGGTGTTGACGTTCCTGTGGGCTTTGTGCTGCCATCTGGTGGTAGTGGGAGGGAAGACACGGCTTAGTGGTTCCAGGGCTTGCTGCCTCAGGCATGGCGGGGTAGAGCTTTGGGAGTGGACTTTGGAATTTGCTGAGGCTTTGTCGGGGTGCACAAGGGGAGGTAGTGACATTGGGGTCCACGAATCCATGCTCCTGATAAAGATGCAATTTATTTGCGCTGTCGATGTCCTTTTTTGCCCAGCACTTAGCACAGAGTCTGGTACACTGTAGGTGTTTAATATCTATTACTTTTTACAATAATAATAATGAATTATCAATTATTGAATGCCTACCATGCACCCAGTGCTTGTAAGTTTTACCTAAATTATTCATCATAACAACCCTGAGAGGAAGATGATACGATGACTTTTTATAACAGAAAAAGGAACTGAAACCATGAATCTGCTGAGTCCACTTGGTACATTTACCGAGTACCCACTGTGTGTCATAGTGCTCTGGGAACATGGAGGTGAATGCTACAAGTCTGCAAGTGTGGAAGAGTGTGAGGAGGAATGGGACGTTACACAAATATCATAGTACTTAATTTGTTTTAATTGTGACTAAATATCTTACAGCAAGAGGAAGAAAAGTGTAGGGTACTTAGAGATGTTAACTGACTTTTGAGTCCATCTGAGTCAAAGAACATGCTTCTGGCAACCTGACTTACCCACCACTGCATTACAGGAATACAAATGAATACCCTTTTATTTTTTTCCTCTTCAGCTTTTACCCCCTACTTTTAATTCTACCTCCTCATGAGATTGATCTCTTGTCTCTCTTCCCAGGCAACTCTTCTGCCAATGCCATACCTTTCTCTCTCTCTTTATCATCATTTGTTGGATGAATACATGAATGAATGAGTAAATTCATGACCGCATGTCACAAACATGTATCACTTATCCACCATGGGTCAGTCACCAGCTAACCAGTGTGCTCGTAGAGACGTGGTTCCCACCCTCAAGGTGTTCACAATCTAATGAGGAGAAATATGATGGCAATTAATAATTAAAGTGCTGAATGAACATACCAAGGAAAGAGAGAACATCTGGACAAATTCCAGACAGCACACCAGATCCTTTGATAAACGTTCTATAGTAGTGGGCCTGTTTATGTTGTGTCAGAGGCATGAGCCTCCTAACTAATTTCCTGATTTATTGAGATATATTCAATTTCAATAATGAAAATGCATTTCCCAAATCAATAGTTTCTGAACTTGGCTGTCTACCTGTAGTCATCTGCAACAATGATCTTGGAGCCATTGAGGGTCTTTAAAAGCCACAGATTGGGGATCATCTGAGGTTTGTGGGTAATTGGAATCATTGAAGATCTTTAAAAGTCACTGATGCCAGGCTCTTACCCCGAGACACTCTGATTCAATTGATCTGGGGTCTGACCTGAGCACCAGGAATTTAAACATTCCCACTGGAGATATTATTTGCAGCCAGCCACATTTGTAAGCTCTTCTTAATGATCCTCATGGTTCTGGCCTGGGAGATGAGTGGAACGAAATGCAAATTTGAAGAGTTCATGTTAGATCCTGCTGTCAAGTATTTGCTCTGAGTTTGAAAGGCAAGGCCATGACTTCTAGGAAAATCAGCTCCCTGAGCTCTAAAGCAATCAACAGCATTATGAGGTTGTATCCATTCATCCAATAAACAATCCTTTAGCACCCACTTTAAACATAAGTCAATCTCTGTTTGCAAAGATTTGATCAGGAAAGACAGGCCTAAAATGTACACGTGAATCCTGTGTCATAAGATATGAAGTACAGCGTGTCGTAGGAGTGCTGCAGCTGGACATCTAACCTGGCCTCCTGTATCCTTTCAAGTTATTACCTGTCATCCAGTCCTCTACAGAGAGACCACAACCAAGAAATATTAATATTTGTGGGGTGTCTGTTTGATGTCAGGTACCAGGTGCCAGGCCCTGGAAAGGGGCCCCCATCGGGCATTGCAGATATGAAGAATTAGGTCTTTGCTCTCAGAGAGTTCCCAGTCTAGGTTAAGGAAGTCTTTTTCTCCCGTTCCTCTCATGCAGAACAGCCTGAAGAGAATGGGCATGGAAGAGGTGGGCATGGAAGAAGGGGAGGGCATTTCACTGCCCACTCACTTTGCTAGATGTTCCAATTGTTCCCTCTTTGTAAAGTCCACAAATCAAAGCCAGACACAAACTCCCCATCAGGACATGCCCAGTGTGGCTGACAGAGTAAGGAACTGCTTCCTGGCCTTTGTAGCACCCAGGCCCACTAATGCTCCCAGCTACACTCTTCCTTTCCCCAATCAGGGCACATGTACAGCCTTTGATCATTTCAAAGCCTTTCAACCATCACCCTCATCTCCAAAAATTAAGCCTTCATTGTTTAATGCACTTGGGACTGAGCAGTGGCTTTCTAATCTTATTTCAACCATCCATACCTTAGCAAATTCAAGAGAAGAGGAAATTCAACATTGCCCAAGAATAGTCCCTCTAAATATAAATGTTTCCCTTATTGCATTGCCTTACTTTCAATATACTTACTTCCCATCATTGCTATTTCACTTCCTCCCCAACCCAAGACTGGTATTAATATTTTCTATAATTAAATTAGTCCTGGGCAGCGCCTGTGGCTCAAAGGAGCAGGGCGCCGGCCCCATACGCCAGAGGTGGCGGGTTCAAACCCAGCCCCAGCCAAAAACTGCAAAAAAAAAAAAAAATTAGTCCTTAGGTGTTTCTAGTTTTATTGTGGTTTTCTACTCCATTTCTTCAAACTTAATGAAAATTTGTTGAGCATCTACTAAGTGTCAGGTCAAATGAGGGAGTACACAGAGAAACCCAGGAGTTAGTCCTGCCTTGGAAACTCCATGATCTAACCAATGAAATGAAGACGAATATACCTGACTTCAGCTGGCATGGGGTATCAGTACGAACAAGAGACTTGAGTAGCTGGGACTTCACATTTCAAGTCAGGGAGACTTCAACATGAGACGGTGGGTATGGTACTACAAGGACAGTGACTGGCCAGTGATTGAACACTGTGCCAAGCAGTGTGCCAAGAGTTTTCTTCCTGATGTATCACTAATCCTGAACAACTCCATGAAGTAAGCATTTTTTTATTCTCATTTTACTGATTATTAAATTAAAGCTTCTATAGATGATGTATCTTTCCAAGGTTACAGAGCCAGGAAGGAGCTGAGTTGGGAGTCTGGGCCGGTTTGTCTGATCCTAGACACCACGGTTGGGGGCCTGTTGCTGGGCCATCTCTGGTTTTACCTTTTCTGGCTTTAGTTTCCTGTGTGTACAAAACAGAGATAAGCAAATCCTCTTTCACGTGGTTGGCGGGAAGATTAAATGGGATACAATAAAGCACCAAGTATGTGTATGGCATGGTAGGTGCCCAGCAAACAGGGGTATCGTTAGTTGTCAGCAGCATTTAGCTAGACTGATTAGACACTTAGCAATTTCATTGATCTCGCAAAGAACCAGTTTTGGTTTCCTTGATTTTATTTATTGTTTTTCTGTTTTTTATTTTATTTATTTCCATTTTAATTTTTACCGTTTCCTTCTTTCTGTTTATTTTAGGTTTCATTTGCTCTCTTTTGTCTGATTTCTTAAGTTGGAAACCGAGGTCATTGACTTAAGATCTTCTTTTCTAATATAGGCACATAATTGTATAAATTTCTCCCTAAGTAGCACTGCTTTCATAGCATCCCACAGATTTTGAAGAATTCAATTTTTATTTTTTAATTTCCCTTTTTATATTATTTTACAAATCACTCTTAGTTATATTTGCCTTTGCTTTTTTGAAGGATAATTGACTGGATATAAATTTCATTATTTGATTATTCTTTTTCCAATATTTTGAATATGTCATTCCACTACATTGGGACCTCTACTGTTTGGCAAGAGGTCAGCTCTTTTTTTTTTTTTTCTTTTGATTAAGTTATATACACAAGGCAGTCCTAAGAGGGAAATATGTAGCATTGCAACCCTTCCTCAAGAGAATGGAAAGAGAGGAAGTCAACAACTCAATGGGACATCTCAATCAACTGGAAAAGGAAGAACCACAAACCCAGCAGAGAGATCAGATCTTAATCATATCATTTTTCCCCTTATATGATGAGTCATTCTTCTCTTGAAGCTTTCAAAATTTTCTCTTTGTTTTGGTTTGTTCTTTTTTTTTAATGAGGTCTCACTCTGTCATTGAGACTGAATTGCAGTGGTGTGATCATAGTTCACTGTAACTTCTAACTCCTGGATTTAAGCAGTCATCCATTTTCTTGCCTCAGCCTTCCATGTAGTTTATATTACAGGAATGCACCACCAAGCCACCACTTGGGGGGGCTTATTTCTTTATTTTTCTAGAGATGGGAGTTGCTGGTCTTAAACTCCTGGCCTCAAACAATCTTCACACTTCAGCCTCCCAAAATGCTGGAGTTATACTCACGAGCCACTGTGCTTGGCCTGATTTGGTTTTCAGTGGATGTGTCTAGGTATGAAACTCTTTGTATTTACCCTGATTCAATTTGTTGAGCTTTTTGCATCCTTAGATTGATGTTTTTCTATAAAATCTGAGAAGTCTTCAGCCATTTTTCCTTCAAATAATTTTTCTGCTCCTTTATTTCTTTTCTCCTTCTGGGACCTTCCATTACACATTTTGGTGCATTCCTTGTTGTCCCAAAGATACTGTTGTCTATATTCATTTTCTTCCATCTTTTGCTGTTAGCTTTTTGTACTGAATAATTTCTATTGATCTATCTTCAAGTTCACCAATTCTTTTTTTCTGACATATCAAATATGCTATTAAGCCCACCTAGTGAATTTTTCATTTTAGTTATTGTCTTTTCAATTCTAGAATTTACATGTGATTCTTTTTTCAGAGTTTTTACTTCTTCAAATTTTCTACCTGTTGTGTAATTGCCCTCATATTTTCCTTTAATTCTTTAAACACGCTTTAATCTGGCTACTTTGATCTTTTGATGCTAAAGCCAACATCTGGGACCACTAAAGACAGCTTCTACTAACTGCTTATTTCCCTTAATATGGAACACAATTTCTTGTTCCTTTGCATGTCTTATAATTTGCTGAAAACTGGGGATTTTTAGGTATTTTATAACAACTCTGGCTTCAGATATATTTCTCTGAAGATTATTGCTTGTTTTGTTTCATTTGTTTTTTAATAACTTGTCTGAACTTAATCTATGGCTACCCATCTCTTTGCAACATACTGCCATGCAGATATCTTTCCTCAGTTATTTTTTTCCTTATTTTTAAGTTTTTTTAGCCTGGCTATGGAGGAGTTGCCTCAGTTGCTTAATGGTCATCCAATAACTGGTCAGAAGTTATGCTCAATCTTGAGTCAGTAGGGCTCTAGCCTCTGCCTATGGACTGGGTATGGGGTGGGGAACATTGAAAGATCTAAGTCAGCGTTTATTTTCTACTAGGTCTTCCTAGGATTTGTCTGTGGACAAGCACAGCCTTCCAGTAAGTCAGAGATGTGTGAAAGCATATCTAGTCCTTTGGGGACTCTCTTATTTCCAGATTTCTGTGTCAAGTTTCTGGGTGCTCTGCTGCCCAACACCAGAGTATCACAACTTCAGATAAGCAGGGCTGTAGGTTTTCCCATTTGTTGTCTACCATGTTTTCTACATTTACAGAAAACTTTGCTGGACATGAAAGTTTTATCCTGCTCTCCAAATCAAGGCCGCCTCCTCCAGCAGTGAAGCTGCTGGGTTTCACAGCCAGCCACACTCTACCTCACCCAAGCTTGGAAGGAAGGATACAGACCTCAGCAAGAACACTGAAGACCCCCCATTGTTCTTACCAGAAGAGTCACAGTTTTTCATGAATAAACATCCCTCAATGTGTCATTTGCATTTGATCAATTTCCAGAGCCCTGAAATGTCTCTGACAGTTTTGTCCATTCTTTTTGAATGAGAGGATTTGTCAGTCTCTTTGCTCTGCCACAGCTAAAAATCCTACCTTTTGTTGTTATTTTTAATAAAGATGTAATCAGCTGTACATATAATTTTATGTATTTTATTGGGCTAAGGTATTATGCCATATGAGGGGACTACAATTAAAATTAGCTCACTAATCCATTTTTATGGAAACTTTTTTAAAGCTTAGTGAATGAACACTTATCTACCCTGAAAATTAGAATAGAACTTTATAGGACAGAGCAAGTCGGACACCAAAGCCAGCATCAATATCCAGGAATCCCCAGAGACTGGTTGTCCGAGAGTGTAAAGCTGAGGTACTTCAGTTATTTGAGAATTTCAAAAAGCCTGAAGAGAGGCTGGCCATGGTGGTTTACACCTGTAATCTTAGCACTCTGGAAGACTGAGGCAGGTGGATTGCCCAAGCTCAGGAGTTAGAGACCAGCCTGAGCAAAAGAGAGACCCCCATCTCTACTAAAAATAGAAAACCTAGCCAGGTGTTGCAATGGGCAACTATAGTCCCACCTACATAGAAGGCTGAGGCAAGAGGATTGATCAAACCCAGGAGTTTGAGGTTGATGTGAGCTACGAAGCCACCACACTCTACCCAGGGCAACAGAATGAGACTGTCTCGACAACAAGAAAAAAAGCCTGAAGATAAGTCATACCTTATGACAAGTCTGCCCAGGCAAAACAGATTGTCAAATGGCTTTTAGCTGAGCTGAATTCTCACACTTCAGTGAGGCAGTCCACAGCCTCTCACACTGCCCAGAAGCTAGCTATGTTGGCCATTATGAAGTGCCCAGATTATTAACAGTACCTAACTACACTCATCATCACATGATAATGATGAGTGGTTGGTTTTGCAGGCAAAATGATCCAACACATAGGTCACCTGGGGATGGGTGGGGAAGATATTTTAAAAAGAGCTTTCAGTGAGAATGAACAAAGCACCCCACTCCACCCCCCACCCCTCCCAATGAGAATGAACAGGAGCTGGGGGGAAGACAAGAGTACCTGGGAGACTGACTTTACCCACTTTGGGTGCTGTCCCCACCCCACCCTAAATCCTTGCTTCACTTCCTGCCCTGTCTCTCCCCATTCTCTGGCCTTTTACCAAGTGAGGGCCACAGTTCTTAGTGGCACAGTGTTCGCCCCTGAGAAAGGACAAAGGGAAAGACAGACGAGACTATAGGCAGCCTCACCTGGAGACGGAATTTGCTCACCATGGTGGGAAGCCTTTCCCACCACTCACAGTGGACCACAACACAGCATGTGGAGCTGGGATGGAGTGGGGGCAGTGGCCAGTGAGTTTCCAGGACCTGCCGCTGCTGGATGCCCCAGGAACAGCGAGATGATCTCCCAGACACTGTGTGGCCCAGGACCTGATAGGCCAACCTGCTACTTGGGACTCACACGGAAAAGAAAGAGAAGGGAGTGTCTGGAAGGAGAGAACAGGATGTGGGACAGGGAGTGCTAGAGATGTCAACTTGGGGGCTGGAGGTTGGGGCTGAGATGTCAGATAGGCAGCTCCCCGTATCTACTCTCTCTCCCTCTGTTCTCAGGAACCTCAGACATTCACAGTTCACAGCAGCATTTTCTGCAGGGCATGTGTAGGCGGAGTTGTGACCTCCTAGAAAACCAGGCCCAAGTCAGCCCAGGGAGACTGGGAATGCTGTTCAGGGGAGGGCTGAGAGGGCTTGTCAGGCAGAGGCATGTGCTACTTACCCTCACTAAAGTTTCAGTTTGGGAGTTCTGTATCTTTAGAATGGGGAAGGGGAGGTGCTATGAGAAACGTGACCTCAGGTGTCTGGCAGTGCTGGGGTTTCAAGCTTGACAAATAAGTGGAAAACCTCTTTATAAACCTTCAAAATCTCACCTGCCTTTTTTTTTTTTTTAACCCTCGGGGCCTGGGTCGGGGTACATGCAGCTGGCTCAGAAGCCCTGGCCTGTGGCTACTTGGTTTCCATCTGTCCCTGCTGCAAGGGTATGGGATGATTTCAGCATCACACTCCACACCCCCACACCCCTCCCAATGCTGCAGTGTGGCCTGAGCCCCAGGGTGCAGAAGCCACTGCATGGGGCACCCTCTGGTGGCCAGTGGCTGCTCATGCATCCTGGCCCTTTCTACAGATGGATTGCCACCTTCTCTGTGTAGGTCCGGCCTCCTTTACCAAGGACCCACAGGATCCTTGGGGATAATAGCATATTTCATAGCCAAGATGGGGAGCATAGGCCAGGCTGCTATTCCATGTTATTAAGAGCTTCCTATGTGCCAGGCACATGGTTATTAAAACAAGTGTTATCATATATTCACTCATTCATTCCTCTTACATGTGCCAGGCATCTCTCAGAAAGTAATGTGTGAACAGAGACCCCAGAAAAGGAGGGAGCTAGTCCTAAGAATGTTTGTGGGGAGAGTCTGGGAGCGGGGACAGCCATGCCACAGGGAATGTGTTGCTGGGTGTGGGATCAGAAGCAGGCAGCTGGGCCAGGCCACATGACTATAGGAGAAAATGATGTCAGAAAGGTATCCAGTGGGCGATGGTACACAGCTAGGCCACCGGACTTTGGGTTTAATTCTAAGGGCAGTGAACAACCACTGAATTCCAAACAAAGGTATGGCACTACTCCATTTATGTTTTTAAAAAATCACTCTGGCTTCTGCAAGGAGCCTGGGTGAGAGCAGGAGGCCTGTGAGGTGCCCAAGGGAGAGGGCAGTGTCTGGGGCCAGGCAACGTCTAATTCAGAACACAGTTCAAAGGCAAAGACCACAGGAATCACTGGTGTGTTAGCTGAAGGCTGTGTGCCCAGGCCTGCACCACCGAGGTAGGAGTGGTGTTACTCAGAAGGATGGAGGGTCAGGTTTGAGGGTGTGAAAAGGAAACAAGAATCTGACTCTAGGCATTCCTAATTTGAGCTATTAGACCTGGGTTATGATGTTAAGAGCACCTGAGCAGGGCTCACTACCCTCTTCATTCCCCCTTCCTTATGTTTCTTTCCTGGCTGTCCTTGATCTCTTTCTCCTCTGAGGGCCATGCCTTCCCCATCCTACCTCTGAAAGGAAGGAGAACCCACCTAGAGCAGCAATTCCAAATAGAACCAGGAGTTGGTGATTTTCCAGGGTCACACCCCACCAGAACGGCAAAGCCAGACAAAGTCAGGATTCTAGGCTCCTCTCTCCAGAAAGGAACTAGGAGAAAAGCCTTTCTCACAATCTAACAGGGCACTCTCCCTGTGGCAGCTGGACCCGTCCTACTGTGTGAGCAAGTCCCTGTCAGCTGACAGGATCCAACATGCAGGGCCAAGAGGTCTGAGCCCTTCCTTTCCCTCCGCCGTGCAGCCCCCAGGAGAGCTCCCAGGCATCTCAGAACCCACCACTGAAGCCTGCAGAGTCATCTCCCCCACCAGTCAGCTGCTTGAGTGGACGCTGCATCTCCTTTCCTGCTCAGAATGCCCCTCCACAGGGCCCACATCTGGGTGTTGAGTGTCACAGTCTGCTCTGCCAAGTGAGTACATGGGAAAGATAAGCCTACTTGGGATGAAACACCAAAGAAGCTTTGCCAGTTTTAAGTTTTAACTCTACAGGTGTCATAAGATGTTTATTCCTGCCTGAATTAGTAGTCCAGAACTTCATGTGGGAAAAACCTTGCCCCTGAATAGGAACACAGTGGTTTCTAGCCCTGCCACTTCTTATGCTCCTGTGGTGGAAAGACCAGGTCAGCTGTCATGGGGGAGGCAAGTATGTGGATGATGCCCTGACGCAGGTGTCTGCAACACTGCCCTTGGGCCCTCCTCCCACCTCCTCTGACCCCACTGGCTCCTTTTCCACCTCTCCCCACAATGTGGATGTTTTCAAGACTTCTGTCCTGCACCACCTCCCTTCTCACTCCATCCATACTCTGATCACGAAGGACCTCATTCTCCCCATGTCTTCAAATACCTCTCCGTGATGATGACTCAACTCTCCATCCCTGACCCCTGCCCCTCTCTCTCCAGCATCAGGCCAGTCTTTCCATCTGCCTAGCTGACAACAGACAGGCCTATTATAGCAGCTCTTTAAGCTCTATGTCTGCCAAAATAGCCTATGTGAGATCTCCATCACCCAACACACATGAGTGTACCCACAGGCGCACGTGCACACACCAGCCCTCTGAGCCCCTCACTTGGTCAAAGACCCCTCCGCATTCGCTCTCTCTCTCCCATCTCACTGATCACTGGATCCCACACCCACTTGTAATGTCTCCCATTTATGACCTTTGTGACCATCAACACTGCTTTCATCCCTTGCACCCTCCACTGGTTGAATAAATGGCCTGAGCTCAGCACCTTGTCTGTCATTGGGCCAGCCAGCAGCTGCCTTCCCAGCCCTTCATCATCTCAGAAGTAAAGCCTGGGAGAGGAGCTGCCGTTACTCTGCCTTGTCAGGGGGACTTGGGAACTTTCCAGCTAGGGAAGCCCTGGCTTAACCCAACAGATTCTAGCAGCCAGGATTCAGAGAAAAGAGCCAGTTCTTTGGGATATGCATGGCCCTTAAATCACAGCTCTGCCTAGGCACAGAGACCCATGTGCCTATGCCACATCCCTAAGGCAGGAAGAAACTCAGAAGTGTTGGCTCTTTCTGACTTGGCTTTCCCTTTTCCCCCTTCTCCCACCTAGTTCCTGCTTCCTTGGGCACTTCCCTGCACTTCTCCAACTTGGCCACAGGGTGACACTATTGGATGATGCTGGAATTTTCAGGCACAAGCTGAAATCCCAAGCTTCCTGGGAGTGCAGACCCATTGGGGAAATGATGGGGTTCTTTACCCTTAGGTTCCTCCTTACCCTCTGACTTTTCTTCTCACTGTTCTTTGTGTCCCCAGGCTCTCTTCTGTTCCTAGATCATCTTCCCTCTGCTTTTGCAGATGCACCTTGACTCTGCAACAACAGGAAGGTTGCAGATGGCTCAGCCACCTCCTCAATCCTCATTGTTCCCTGTCCCTCCTTCAAAGACTTGGGTCAGAGAGGCTGAGTCACTGCAGAACCCCAGATCTAAGTTTCCTCGACAAGATTCTGCACACAAGGGCGCATTCCATTTAACAAACATAGTTTTTATCCAATCTTTTTCTATCCAGTCTTTCACTCATCTAATAACTCTATCTCTTTAGCATTCTGGAGCAGGCCGTACCTACATGGTGCATTGCATACCTACATGGTGCAGGGCTATCTGCCCTGTTCTTAATTGTCTCCTTTGGGTGACTTACCCCACCAAACATTCAGGAGAGCCAGTCATTTTTCCTCATGTCTAACTGAACTTCTCACTGCATTATAAACCCATTTCCTTTCTGTGGGGCCCCAGAATTGAAGACTCTGTGTTCCCCTTGTAATAATCATTCTTGGGCTCAGGGAACATCATTAAGATGCACTGAGCATCAGGTTTGCACTGTTTTGAATTTTTGCAGTACTTGTTTTCAAAATGATTTGGCGTCTCCATAAGTTCTTTCTCTCCTTTTAAACAGGCAATGACATGTGAGAGGAAAACTGCTGATGTAGGGCTCAGAGAGACCTAGGCTCAAATCCCAGCTCTGCCACTTACAAGAGCCATGTAGCTTTGAGCAGATCATATGACCTCTCTGAGCTTCAATGTCCTTTCAGTAAAATACTTACATGTGAGTGGAAGAATTTAGGATACAAGCAGAGATTAAGCAAGATATGTCTATTTGTCTTCTTAGGGCTCCCATTCCTTAGCAAGGTAAAGTCAAATAACTAATCATAGAGCAGCATCTGTGGCTCAAGGAGTATACTGGCCCCATATACTGAAGGTTGTAGGTTCAAACCCAGCCCTGGCCAAAAACTGCAAAAACTAAAATAAAATTTAAAAATGACTAATCATAGAACAAGAAAAGGTAATATACACAAGTAACTCAGCTTTCCCATTTTACAGATGAGGATACTAAGGCCCAAAGAGGGGAGGTGACTTACCCAAGGTCATACTTCAAGGTCACCTAGTAGTTGGGGCTAGAATTGGCAAATTAGGGATCTTTCCATGGTATCAAGTTGTTTCTCATTTATTTACTTCACTTCCTTTCTTCCTCAACCAAAGGCAGTAAAAGAGAGAGGAGAAGGACCCGGGGCTTAGTATAGCAATTGGGCCCAGAAAATCCACTAAGGAGTCAGTTTGTGTTAGGCTGCATTCATGAAGCAAAAGAAGTGATCATACCTTCACCTCTGGGCATAGGGCCACATACAGGGTCACAGGGCAGAGTGCCCTCTTCTGTGGACCTCAGTTAGAAGTTAGAGTAATTTCAGAGACTGCACCACTTAGAAGTTAGAGTAATTTCAGAGACTGGCCAAGGTGGAGAAACATCTCAAGCTATGACATACAAGGAAGAATTGAGACCCTGGGGATGGTGACCTTGAAAAAGAGTAACTAGTGGGCTACTGGTCACTCTCTTCAATTTTGCAAAATACAGAAGTCAGCAGGGTAGGATGGGGAATAATTGCTCTTTATGACCACAGCAGGGCTGGAGACACCAGAGTGAAAAGTTCAGCAATGATAATTCTAGGACTACAAAAGGCAGTTAGCTCTGTCCAAAGTTGAAATGACCTGTAGTGGGAGACAATGAGCTCATGTAAGCAGAAGCTGGAGGCCCATGAGTCTGAGTCCTTAGGAATCCTTTGAGAGCCTGAAGTACATAGTGACAGGTAGATGAGACCAACTCCCATGGTGCTCCTGAACACTCTATGAGGGCAGCACAGCAGACTGGTTAAGTGCATGGATTCTGGGGTCATAGTGCCTGAGCTCAAATGCTAGCTCTGGCCTGGACTGGCTGCGTGACCTTGAATGAGGTATTTAACTTCCTTGTGAAACAGAAAGGGAGTTATTCACCCAGAAGAACCATCCTCCTCCCCACTTGGCTGTCCTCTGATGCAGAGGCTGCCTAGGTATGTCCAGTCCCCTGGAGTGGCTGGTGTGAGGCTGAGCTTCCTTTTTGACCCCCTCAGCCTGTTAAGTAAGAGTCAGAAACAGCCCATGGCTGGCCCTATGGCAACTCAAGTTTCTTCTGAAGCAGGGGCATTCCAGAGACACTAAGTCCAGGTGTTGAAAGGCAAAGGCAGGTGGTTAAGCTGTGGGCACATTGGAGGCCACACACCTGCAGTTTCACAACCACTGTGGGGGCAGCAGCTCTGTGCTCAACCTGGACAAGACACCAGGACACAGCAAAGAAGAGACATGCCCTATCCTTTTTTGCTCCCACCTACTGGAAGATCATGGGGACAAAGACAGGCCCCTCAGGACCTGGTATCCTGGGCATAGAATTGGTGGGTGGAGACCAGAGAAGAAGGTCCAGAAAAGTTTCACAGACGATGTGACATGAGTCAGGGGTGATCGAGGAGGGAAAAGCAGGGTGTTCTGGCTGAAGGGGTTCCTGGGACCAAACAGAAAGATCTGGAACCATCTAGAAACTGGTTTCTTGAGCTCTTCCTGAAAACCACTGAGATAAATATCCTGTGTACATTATCTCATTTAATTCTCAGAGCAAGCATTAGGCATTATTACTCCCATTTTACAGATTGGAACCTGAGACTCAGAGAGAGAAAATACCCCACCTGAAGTCATAGGAGTGGCAAGCAGCAGAGGCAGGACTCCAGCCCAGGCCTGTCTGACTTCAGGTCTTAACCTCATCTGTCTATTTTAAGCCAGTTAGAGCCCTTAAGTTTAGGTGGTGCCAGTATAGACTCCAGATGGGAGACAGAGGGAAGCCTGGGGAACGTGAGATCACAAAGGGCTTTGCTTGCCTTTTAGGAAATGCAGGTTAATCACAGCAACAGGGAGCCAATGCGGCACTGAAGAGGTAAGCAGCAGGATGCCAGCTGCACTTCTGCAACCATGGGGCAAAGAGACAGAAAGA
This sequence comes from Arctocebus calabarensis, assembly GCA_963573935.1. Classification (NCBI taxonomy): domain Eukaryota; kingdom Metazoa; phylum Chordata; class Mammalia; order Primates; family Lorisidae; genus Arctocebus; species Arctocebus calabarensis. The sequence continues at coordinate 54,093 of CAUYON010188745.1, read as the reverse complement.
GAGCTCTTCTGAGGGCAGAGGACCTGTAAAGGTGTCAGTAACCCAGACCTTCCTGCAGGTGGCTCAAATCAGGGTAGCGTGAATGGGAAAGGGAGCAGAGAGAAACGAACAGACCCCAAGGCCAAGGGACTGGGTGTGGAGGGTGTTGGTGGAGGAAGAGAAGAAAGCCTCAGCTTCCAGTTTGGGCATCTGGTGAGAAGCAGGCCTGGGAAGCAGCGCTGATCAGTATATAGCCAGGGAGAGAGGCCTGGGCTGGAAATGAGACAGAGAGCTAGCATAGTCAGGGCTGGGGAAGGCCCAGAGAGGTGGGCCAAGCAACATGTGCCCTGGACTTTGCCCTGCAATGGATGGCCAGCTGCCTCACCGGGTTGAGCAGGTTTCCACTGGAAGCAATGAGACTCCATTCCAATTGGATCTGTAAACCATCTTACGGTTGGAGGCTGGAACACTTAGAGCTACCTCCCCAGGCCACCTTGGGCAGCAGTGGGCCACCAGAGCCCCAGCAAGAGTACTGAGTCAGAAAAGCCAAGAGACACAGTGATTGAGGCGGGACACTGCCAGCTTTGCACAGACACTGTCCTCCATAGGCAGCTGAAATCACAGGTGGTCCAAAGGGATGTGGCCAGAACACAAAAGCTCATCCTAAACCCACTTCCGTTTCTAATAAAGAAGACAATAGTGGCATCAATCCTGGGGAGGCAGTGCTGTTGATCACCAACCCTGAGAGTGTTTGCTATGGGATAGGCACTGTTCTTAGAGCAGTGTCTTGCATCCCACCTGCACAATAAAAATGTACACCTATAGGCTAAAAGCCTATATGCTGTGTACCCAGACAGCCTGAGAAAAGCAGTTTCGGTTTCTCGTTAACCTAAGTCTCATTGGAGGCCTAGCTTGCCTCAGTCATCAGAGTTGTTAAGCCTGAATACTTGGAAGTGGAAATCTATCTTCAGTGACACAACTTTGTGGCTGTTAAGCCTGTGGGCATTGGAGCTGTGTTAGTTAATCAGTAGACTAGTGGGCACCTAGAAAAGCTTAATTTATTTTTACAATATGGTTTGGAAGGAAATTGTGTGATCCTAAATTAATAGTGTGTACATGATCAACTGACTATGTAAGTTGGCTAAAAATAAAGTTTTTTTGCTATTCGCCACATTTAGCTGGTAGCCGTTTCTTGCATTCACACAATTTCAGTAGCGGGCTTGTACCTGTGACAGCAGCCACTCCACGATTCCTCAACACAACATACAGCCAAGGAAACTGAGTCACAGAGCTAAAACATGGCAGACCCTTGACCTGCTGCTCCATGCAGCCTGTACAGTCATATACTGAATAAGGACATTCCAGTCAATGATGAGAGGCATATACCATGGTGGTCCCATACAATTATAAACCATATATTTGCTGTCCCTTTTCTATGTTTAGATACACAAATTACACTTACCATTGTGTCCCAGTTGTCTGCAGTACTAAGTACAGTAGCGTGCTGCGCCGTAGGAGCAGTAGGCCATACCATATGGCCTAGGTGTGTAGAAGGCTACACCTCTAGGTTTGTGGGAGTACACTCCACGATGTTCGCACTGGATGAAATTGCCTAACAATGCATTTCTCAGAACACATCCCTGGTTTTTTTGTTTTTGTTTTTTTTTTGGTCACCCTCGGTAGAGTGCTGTGGCATCTTAGCTCACAGCAACCTCAAACTCTTCGGCTCCAATGATTCTCTTGCCTCAGCCTCCCAAGTAGCTGGCACCTCAGGTGCCACTATAATGCCCAGCTACTTTTTTAGAGACACAGTCTTACTCTGGCTCAGGCAGGTCTCGAACTTGTAAGATCAGGCAATCCACCCACCTTGGCCTCCCAAGTGCTGGGATTACAGGCGTGAGCCACTGCACCCCGCCCACATCCCTGTTAAGTGACACATGACTCTACCACAACACTGTGCCATTTGCCTTTGAGTGTTGGTAGCACAGAGCTAGCACACTGCCTGCACCAGTGTAGCAGCTCCAACTCCAAAATGTGAAGAAGAGTCCACCTTCTTTAGCCATTCCTTAACACATTCTTTTATTTGGCCAATATTTGCAGTAGAGTGTATAGCTGAGTGTATAGCTACCAAGTCAAGACAGGAACCAAGGCCCCAGCCTCCACACAGGAGGCCATTACAAGCAGCTGAAGTTAATCTCAGAGGGCTTCCTGCTGGAGGTTGACTTCTGCACTAAGGAAGGAGCTGGAATGGCTGCCCATTCCACTTCCAAAGGAAGTCCTCAAGTATCAGATGTAATGCACACCAGCAAGCACACTACCACAGTGGTAACAACAATGACATTAACAGTGTATTCTTCCTCACCAACCAGAATTGTTGCTTCCCCAAGCACATTCTTGTGCATTAACCTCTTTGATCCTAACAAATGATATTTTAATGCACATGAACAATGAATGTCAGTTTCCCTTCTTCCTTCCTCTCCCTCTCTTAAAGCCCTATAAAACCAGGGGTATGGGGTAAATGTCCCACCTATTTTTTAAGTAAACTGATCTTCAGAAAGGCCAAGTGAGTGACCTTGGGTCTGCACAGACTGCAGCTCTGGTTAGATTCTCTGCCTTGTACTTTCCTTTAGATCCTGACTTTTGCACCTCTGCCTCAAGTCCCTCGTTTAATGTGTGGACAGTTAAGCACTACACCAACTCCCTTCTAAAATAGACCTGCTATCAGGCTGGGCTCCCTGTAGCTATACCCTAGGGTCTTTGAGGTCTGCCAAGTGGAATCCCTATTACTGAGAACAGGAATTGAGCCCAGAGGCCTGGCACCCAGTGAAGTAGAAGGGACAGCAGAAAGCTTGTTGATTTATGGAATCGCGCAATCCTAAATTCAGTCTCAGCCTCACCACTTACCAGCTAGCAACTGGTCCTCTCTGAGCTTCAGTATCTTCACCTGTAAAACTGAGTCAGTGACATCCTTCCTACTGGCCGGTTGCAAGGATTAAATCAAATGACCTGTGGAGGGCTGTCATCTCAGTGCTCCCAGGCCCTGCTTACCTGAGGCTAGAGATAACTATGCCATCACACCAGTGGGTGGGTTGGTGGTGAGGCATTATGCCAAGAAGGCGAGCAGGTCACCTGGGAATGACACCTGAGAAGGAGGCTCATGTACTCTTTCTACGTTTATCAATAGTAGTGGGAAGAACTCAGAAATTCTCCCTCCCGTCCCTCTGTGTGAGTGTGGGTGTGGATGCACACACAGTCATAAACTTCTTTTGAATGACTATAGTCTCTGGTCACTCACTGTGGCAATCACTTCAGCCCTTCCTTCTGTTGGCGGCAAGGCCTGACTCTCAAGCAGGAAACCTAACCTAAGGGGAAGGGAAGGGTCTCTGGGGGTTTTCATTACGCCCCAGTGAAATAATCAAAGGACACTCTAACTGCTCTTATGTGGCCAAAATAAAAGAGATGGTGAGCATGATAGAACTGGCAAGGGAGCTCACTGTGATTAAACATTAGCTTAACCTAGCAGTTAAGCCAGATGGCTGTGCACTCTTAATAACTTAGTCCTTACTACCCCGTGAAGTAGCTTCGCTCTCCTGCTTGGCAAATGAGGAAACTATGGCTCAAAAGGCTTCAACAATTTACTCAAGTTCACACAGTTACAAGAGTTGGTGCTGGGAATTGAACCTAAAGTTTTTTTCTTCGCACAGCATTGCCAAACCAAAGTACCAACCGAGATAATTTTCAGGGAGCCTTGAAAAGCCCCTAAACAATAGTTATAGTTCCTTCTTTTTTCCCCTTCTTTAGTTAATACCTTTTTTGTTGTTGTTCATACATAGGTCAGACTTTAAAAGGGAGTGGGAGGGAGGGTGACCTACCTGAGGCCAAATCAAGAGATAGTAACAGAGGTCAGAGGAAAATCCCAAAGTGAGAAATGAAATTCAACGGCTGCTCATTCCACCCGCACAGTGTGGTGTGGGGGTGAAGGGTACACATCCTGCGGTCACAAGACCTGATTCAAGGCTGAAGAGACCACTTATTGGCCCTGGGCAAGTTGCTTCACCTCTCCCTGCCTTGGTTTCCTTTTGCATGACTATCTTCTAGAGATACAAGGATTAAATGTTAGAGGTGCTTAGCACAGAGTCTGACACATGGTAAGCACGTGTCACCCATTACAATCATTATTAATTCTCCCTCGATGCTTTTCTCTGCCCACATCTTCTGTTTTAACAAAGAAGGGCCAAGAAAATATACAGACATGATCGAATGGAGCAGCCTGTTGGACTTGAGCTGACATGAGAACCCAGCGTGCCAAGTAGGAGAAACAACCCCTTGGTGCTGGGCAAGAGAAGCTTCTGGAATATAGGACAGAATAGTGGCAGACTATTTGGTGAAGGGATGGGATCAGCTGAGACCTCAGGGAAAGTAAGAGATGGGCAATCTGGGAAGTAGAGGGAATGGATCTGGTGACTGGGCACATAGAGAAATAGCCAGAAGCTCAGCTAAAGACTAGGGACTGTGAGGAGCGTTTCACGGGGAATCCAGGTGGAGAAACCATCATTCACTAAGTTCCAGCTGGTAACAGAAACTCTAAATTATAGTTAACAATTTAACCTTCACCACTCCCTGACAGGTATCCTGATTTTTCAGATGAGGACACTGATGCCCAGGGAAGTGGATTATATTTACCTGGTACCTGGCAGAGATTTAAGTCTGGGTCTGGCTGCCTCTAAAACACCCAAGCCATGCTCTGGCTGGGCAATGATAGCCTAGATTCAAGGGTCCTTAAACCAAACCAGCCCTGCTTGTAGTCATCATCCTCAGAGCTCCCTGAAGTCTCTGCTCTCCCAGACCTCCCCCTGCAGCTCTGGGTAGGTCCCAGGGCTTCAACCACACCACATGGACTTCCAAAATGAAGCCAGGATCTCTCAGAGCCCAGCCCTTGCAGGCTCTCAGGACTTCTTTCATGAGGCTTCAGCAGGGAGTGTCCAGCAGCACCTTCCCCACGCTACAGCCCCTCTGAATCCAGAGCTCCACATCTACTGCAGTCTCCAGGAACCACTATTTGGTATGCCTGTCTAAAAGAACTAGCTTCTTCTGTGGCTCCCCAAAGCCACCCCGGACTTTCTGAAATCCCTGTCTAAGCAGAGGGCAGGATAGGTCTCCCACACACATTCTCCCAGAATCGAAGGGCAACTTTGTGCACCCCAGGAAGCTGTGAGCTGCATTCCCAAATTCAGAGGCCCGTGGGCTGGCTTCCTGAGTTCTGGGAGGGCGCTTCCCAAGGGCAGGTGTCCCCCAGCCTTCCCTGCCTGGGACTCCGGAGGGAAGGAGTGGAGAGGACCAGCCCTGCGGTTCTGCCCGTTTCTGCAGCTGTCCCCTGGCGGGGGCGAACACAGCGCAAGTTTCTGCCACTGCTGACTGCACTTGCTGCATGTCCCTGCGAAGCCGAGTCTTTGCTGGATAATGGGGAGGTGAGAAACAGCTGGAGGAGGGGAGCGCGGGCTGGAGGGGGAGCAAGGAGGTCTGCAGGTCCTATCTGGCAGCATCATAATAATAGCAACGCATCTCCCACAGGGCTGGATCCCTCCCTCCTCGGGCCGGAGAGAGGCGTTATTGATTATTTCCTCCTTGCCGACTTCGTTCCATTGGCAGTAGCCTCTTAAGAGCGCTCCTCAATTCCCCTCGCCCCCTCCATCTCTCGGATCTGGGCAGCATCCAGCTGAGCTCTCCGCGAGGTTCTGGTTAGTCAGCTGGGCTCGGCCAAACAATGTTTTCCTCGTGGGGTGGGGGCCGAGGCCCAGGGACCCAAGTAGGTGACAATTTCCACGGCGGCGGGCGCTGCGAGGAGCCGGCTCTGGCCCCCGCCGGCCCCTTTAATTCGAGTTCGCTGTCGGGCCAGGTGCGGCGCTGCGTGGCGCGGTGCGGCTGCGGGCGGCGGCCGGGCGCTCCGTACGCGCCGCCCGCGGGACTGCAGAACCGGCTCCCGGCTGGCTGCCCGCACCCCGCCGCCGCCCGCTGCCGGGGTTCTGCTGGCCCTGGCCGTACCCCAGGACCATGGAGACTCCGGGTGCCCATCTGGAAGGGTAAATCGGTGTCGGGCTTTGGGCTGCGCGTGCTGCCTCCCCTGCCTGGCTGCAGCGCCCGGAGGAGCTGCGGGGCACCTGACGGCTCTGCCTGCAGCGCGGCGGGCTCGGGCTGAGTCCTGGGCGGGCGAGCTTGAGAGGACCACTGCCTTCTGCTCCGCGGGTCCCAGCAGGGGCGGGCGAGGGGGGCTTACACCTTGCGGAAAAACAGTGCACGGAATGGGCTTGGGACCCTCTAGGATGTGCGGGGCTGAGGGCACAAGAGAGAAGCTGGTGGGTGGAGGGAAGTGCAGCTGACAGCATAACCATGTCTGGTAAATAGAGCCGGTTGGTACGTCCCGAGTCACTTGGGACAACCGGACCGCATTTGCCTCTCCGGCACGGAATGAAAAACAGTGTTGCTGCAGAAAAGGGCTTTTCTCCTTCGCTGGGGCCGTGGGCTGTTCGGAGCCCCCGCGCTTAGCAGGCAGCTGAGATCTGGGGCAGCAGCCTACTCCCCACCCCCAGAGTTCAGGCTCCAGTGTTTACGGGTGGAGATGGAGACTCGGTAGTCCCTTGGCTGGACCCCAGAGGCAGAAGAACTGGGCTGAGCTCGGCCCGCAGCGGGTGCTGACCGCACCGGCCAGGAGGGGGTTAAGGTGGCGCTAGCGGCCTCGGCCAGTTAGAGGGTCTGGTCCTCAGCGCAGAACCCAGAGTAGGGAGCACGCCCGGCACGATCCTGAACAGAGCCCGGGCCATGGGGAGAGGGGCCAGACCCCTCCCCGCCCTGGGGCCGGCGGGATTGGGTCGGCAGGGGGCCAGCCCGGAAGCCGGCTTCCTTCAGGCTCCCCCTTTCGCACGCAGCTGCCAAGCTGCCTCGCAGCCAGGCAGGCTAGGCGTTTGTTCTGCGCTCCCTGCCGAGGAGATGTGAGGGGTTTTCTCTTGGGGAGAAATCATTGGTGGAGTGCCTGCCCAGCTCAAATGCCATCCGGCTCAGAGGGAGGCCTGCGGCCCAGGGACCCCGGAGGGAGAGTAAGTTCATCCAGCTTTGAAACACAGGCGACCTTGTTGTGTGTGGGGTCTCCCTAGATGAGCTCTGAAGAAGTGTATGGGTTTGGGAGGGGAGGCTGCTTTTTCCAAGACTCCACTGAGATCAGAGCTTATAAGTCAGGCTGCAGTGTGCTAAGCCCTCCCCTTGGGAGATGCTGTGTCCTGACATGGAGGGAGAGGAGGGTACTTTACCCAGAGTCCCTTCTGATGGCAGCTAAGGACTAGGGATCTGGATCATCCTAGGGAGGCCCCTGGAGGAGACAGGCCCAGCCCAGCCTGAAGACTTGTTCCCTGGGAAAAAGTGCTTTAAGCTGAGGGGAAGCCTGCCCAGAAAAGGCTGGGAGGTTGAGGGTTAGTTCTCAGGCATGACATCAGAATGGAAGGTGGGCAAAGGGGCTTCTCACTTCCAGAGAGGGAAGCTGCCAGCACCCTCCTAAATTTTGGCACCAGCTTCCCAAAAGCCCTGGTTCCACCTTGCTGCTGTTTTTTCCAGGCAACGTCATACCTCCTGAGGACAGCCAGGAGGACTCCGGCTTTTGCTGAGCTTTGCATCTTGCCTTCTCCCTTCCAAAAGCTCCAGACTCACTCTTGGCTATCCTGGCGCCCTGCATGCCCCTGGCCAGGCACCCCACTGCCCCTCTAGCCCAGCCCTAGAGCTCACCTCCAGGACCTGGAGTCTGCCCTCCTGCCTAGAATGACTCACCATTATTTCTAGCTCGAGTGAGAAGATGTGATGGGGAGTTGGGCTGCCTGGTTTTGTATGTAGTATTCCTACAGCACCTCATCATCTCTGCAAGGAAGAGCTTCAAGTTCCTAGCCAGGTAAGTTCAACTATCATTTAATGACAGCCAGGGTAGAGTCACTGGGGTGGGGGACTATGAGGAAGACCCGGGCCCAAGATCCCACACCATGAATACCTCCTGTGGTTCACATGTCTGTGAAACATTAGCTCTGTGCCTGGGACTGGCGATATTCTAACATGCTGATAGGGGGTTATGCTCCGGTTTGGTGCAGAGAGGCCTGTGACAGCCACCTTCCCCAATGCAGCGCATCCTACAGCTTCCTAGAGAGATTGCTACCTGCTGCCCTCTGATCCCCAGACAAGTTACAAGGTGATAGTGAACTTTGCTTTTTTGTTGTGGTGGTGGTGATTGGTAGTCATGTTTCTGAACTTGGCTGAGAAATGGGAGACAAAGAGTGACAACCCAGGTTGGGCTGCCAATGCTGAATGGTCTCATGTCCTTAACTGCCTCTGTCTTTCAGCTAAGTGAGGCTGTCTCTCCAGCTCTAAGAGAGCTCGTGGGGCTCTTCTGCAGAAAGCCCAGGCCAATGCTTCTGTGCTTCCTGGGGCCGTTAGCAGCACCCTGAGCTCCTTGCCACCAGGCAGCTGGAAGGTATAGCACAAGGCACTTCTCTCAGTCCCAATTATGACAGTGGCCACCGGAGACCCAGCAGATGAGGCTGCAGCCCTCCCTGGGCACCCGCAGGACACCTATGACCCAGAGGCAGACCACGAGTGCTGTGAGAGGGTGGTGATCAACATCTCAGGGCTGCGGTTTGAGACCCAGCTAAAGACTTTAGCCCAGTTTCCAGAGACCCTCTTAGGGGACCCAAAGAAGCGAATGAGGTACTTTGACCCCCTCCGAAATGAGTACTTTTTTGATCGAAACCGCCCTAGCTTTGATGCCATTTTGTACTACTACCAGTCTGGAGGCCGATTGAGGCGACCTGTGAATGTGCCCTTAGATATATTCTCTGAAGAAATTCGGTTTTATGAGCTGGGAGAAGAAGCAATGGAGATGTTTCGGGAAGATGAAGGCTACATCAAGGAGGAAGAGCGTCCTCTGCCTGAAAATGAGTTTCAAAGACAGGTGTGGCTTCTCTTTGAATACCCAGAGAGCTCAGGCCCTGCCAGGATTATAGCTATCGTATCTGTCATGGTGATTCTGATTTCCATCGTCAGCTTCTGTCTGGAAACATTGCCCATCTTCCGGGATGAGAATGAAGACATGCATGGTGGTGGGGTGACCTTCCACACCTACTCTAACAGTACCATCGGGTACCAGCAGTCCACTTCCTTCACTGACCCTTTTTTCATTGTAGAGACCCTCTGCATCATCTGGTTCTCCTTTGAATTCTTGGTGAGATTCTTTGCCTGTCCCAGCAAAGCTGGCTTCTTCACCAACATCATGAACATCATTGACATTGTGGCCATCATCCCCTACTTCATCACCCTGGGGACAGAGCTGGCTGAGAAACCAGAGGACGCTCAGCAGGGTCAGCAGGCCATGTCACTGGCCATCCTCCGTGTCATCCGGTTGGTAAGAGTCTTTAGGATTTTCAAGTTATCCAGACACTCCAAAGGTCTCCAAATCCTAGGTCAAACCCTCAAAGCCAGCATGAGAGAATTGGGCCTCCTGATATTCTTCCTCTTCATTGGGGTCATCCTTTTCTCTAGTGCTGTCTATTTTGCAGAGGCTGATGAGCGAGACTCCCAGTTCCACAGCATCCCGGATGCCTTCTGGTGGGCAGTCGTCTCCATGACAACTGTAGGCTATGGAGATATGGTTCCAACTACCATTGGGGGAAAAATAGTGGGTTCCCTGTGTGCTATTGCAGGTGTGTTAACCATTGCCTTACCGGTCCCTGTCATTGTATCCAATTTCAACTACTTCTACCACCGGGAGACAGAGGGAGAGGAACAGGCCCAGTACTTACAAGTGACAAGCTGTCCAAAGATCCCATCCTCCCCTGACCTAAAGAAAAGTAGAAGTGCCTCTACCATTAGTAAGTCTGATTACATGGAGATCCAGGAGGGGGTAAACAATAGTAACGAGGACTTTAGAGAGGAAAACTTGAAAACAGCCAACTGCACCTTGGCTAACACAAACTATGTGAATATTACCAAAATGTTAACTGATGTCTGATTGAAACCTATTAACATACTCACAGCTCGGTGGAACTAATGCAGATATTGCATAATAGCCTGCATTGTAGTCAGTGTGTTCTACAGCGTGTATCTGGTTCTGCATGGAAAGCAATAGTCGTGCAAGTGACTTTTGATTTTTTGATTTTTGATTTAGAACACAGAATATCTATCACGACTTTCATGCAAGTCCTCATCACTGGCTTATGGGTTTCCAAAGACAGGAGTCACCTATCGAGCCAGGATTTCAGAAAGACACATCGAGGCCATCTCATATCCAATACACAGTCTACCATGTCATTGCCATTTTTCCTTCCTAATTAAAAAAACACAACACCCAGGAGGTGCACTCCCTTTCCCCAGTCCCACCACCCTATTCGAGCCCACCTGCCCCTTCAAAGAAGAACACCATCATGGCTTAGCTTCACAGCTCTGGTGATAATTCAAAAGGTCATTCCCATTTTTGCATTGAAAAGAACACACAGTCCTGTGTGTTGAAATTACTTTCTGTGTCACAGGCTGGGGTTTGTGAATTGCAGTTGCCAAGTGGATGCTCCGGAGGCTTGTGTTTCGTAACGGAAAATGCTGCATTCTGCTTTTTCTCTGCAGTGTCGATGCGAGGGAAGCCCAGGGGGAGGGATAGTTAGTATGACCGAATATGAGTTGTCAAGTTTTACATTTGTTTTCTTAGGCCTATGGGAGAAGTTAACAAACCAAGGAACCTCTCAGCTTCAGATTTCACCACTTTTGCAGGCTTCAGGGTCACAAAAACATGTCTGATTTCTTCCTCTATACTGGAGTGTGCAGACATCTGCTTTCCTAGTGATGTGGCCAGCTACACTGACATTGCGGTGAAATTTACCATTGATGCAATAGAGCTGCATGGGTGTTTGTTGCATGACTCAATATTTAAAACACAGGAGATAACCTATTTTCCTAGTAGCCTACACAGTATTAATATTTAGAGTATTAGTAGCCTTGGAATGGCATTTAACTGTTTTTTCCCCCATTGGAAGGCAAAGTCTTCTATCAGGAGAAAAAGTAGACTATTTAGAAGGGAACCAAAACTTCTGCCCCCCTGCTCCCTATCCCACCCATTCTTGTTCTTTCAAATGTAAGACCTCAACAAAGCCAGGAGAGTGAGCGGGGAAAGCAGCGTCTGAACGCCTCACATGACCGCACCTTAGGAGTTAACCTAGTCGTGGGTGTGACTATACCCTGACCAGGGCATCGGGTCTGTGGATCCAATGTATATAAATATATATCGAGCATCTCTCTTTCATGCATTCCTCTACATAGCTAGCTATAGGAAAAATTGCATTTGAACATTGTATAAGCTTATGCAATATTTTTGACACAGGGCAATTTATGCATGTATTTGACTATGTGCACTAGAGTGTGTGTGTGTATATGTACACACGTATATATGTGTACATATGTACATACACACACACACATATATATATGTATACTCATTCTCTGGAGTTCAGGGTCAGGAGCAAATCCACTGCTTGGTGGGTTGGCTGTCTGAGAGGCCTAACAGGTTAATGTGTCTCATTGGTAATCCCACTGGGCCTGGGTTTGCTGCCATTGCCTCAGACACTCCAGTCTCAATGGATTCCTAGACGTTAGAATTGTCTTTCTGCCCTCCATGTGCTGCAGCTTCAGTTTCCCATGGCTGAAGCTTGTCTTAATGAGTGCACAAGGGCCCCATGGCCCTCACAGTTCCAGCAGTCCTGGGCTGGACCACCCCGGGCCTGCTCTCTATAGTCCATTTTGTTAATCATCTCCATTCCCATCTTTTCCCACATCATTTGGTTTTTATTATCCCTTGGTCCTGCATCTATCTCTTTCATGAACTTTTCCCTAAGGAGCCAGAATGGATGCTCTGCTTTGAAACTAAGGACATCAAGGAGTAGGACTCCTTGGGACCAAATTCCACTAATCTGGACTTAAATGGAGCTTCCTCTATGTAGGAATTTCTGAGGTCCAGGACCAAGGGATAGAGTCCCTAGATGATCCAAAGGTACCATTTTGATTGCCAGATTCAAACCTTGTCCTTATTAAACTGGCAACCAGAGCTGCTTTTAGAAAGAACCAAAGGATGGGCAAAGAATCATCTCCCAACCCCCAGAACAGGCAGAGAGCAAATAAGTACTGTATAGCCTAAAGGGGGGAAATGAGTTGTCCTTAGGGTGGTTTCCAGGGGGAAGAATGGGGCTTTTACCTCATCCAACTGAGATTCTTTGCCTTTTGACCTAGTGGCTTAAATTTCCCAGAGAGTGAATTGTAGTGGTCAGGCTGTCCAGTGGGAGCTCCAGCCAAGGTCTCACTGCTGCCTAGTTAGCACTTAAAGTTGTCTTGGGGGGTGGGGCACCAGCTCAGGGTGCTAGGCCCAGGGTGCTCATTAGTTCCTGGTCACCCACATCCCCAGGTGTCTGCAGGATATCCCGTGCCCAGCACAAAACCTCCATGCTTCTCTTCCTCTTCTTCATGGGAGGTGGTGCTGAATTTCCAAGGCATGGGATGGGAGAGAAAGAGACTTTGGAAAAACTGAAGGTCAAGCTACCCATATCTGAGGCCTAGGTCAGGGGTAGATATCATGGTGTCCTTTGCCCAACTATAAAGTGTTGACACACACACACATACACATGCACCACAAATACATAGATACACCATTGCCACACACAAATGCAAAACATACAACATACATGCAAAATACACAGGTGAAATTAAAGTACGGACACAGAAATATGTTTATAACTATAAATAAAATATTCACATTTAGCATAGACACAGAATGTACTTACCAACACAGAACAAAATCAAAAGACCAACCACATGTGGCTCTTCCACATATAAATATGTAAATACACAACCAGCAACTCAGATGCAAGATACACAAAAACTACATGGACACAATGGATATGCATACAAAATATACAAAGAATACTTTTGTTTCTGCACACAAAATACATATGCAGTGTATAATGTATTCACTTATAGTAGGCATACAAGATACGGCACGTGCCTAAGAACGTATACACACACTACACAGGAAATGTGGACATAGATCCATCTCTCACAGTCATAAATTAATGGGTGCAAATAAAAGGTCAGATTTAATCACCTTTCCCTAGCCTGTGTCTGTATCCCTCAATCTCTTTCCCAAGGAATCTCTTTCTCTAGTCTCTTCTCTCACCTCCAGATTTTAGTCCTGAGAAGTAATCCATGAGGTTTCAAGCAGAAAGATGGGCCACCATGTCAAGCAGATTTCTGATTACAACCAGGAACCTCATGGGGTTTCTACCTATTCATCTTCTTCCCAGCAGAAGCCCAGGTGCAGGCTGAGAAAGGACCTGGGACAGCTGGCAGGTTGATATAAACCCCCTTGCCATGGCCCTTCCTTTAATAAAAACCCACACAGACCTCCCAGTAGCCTAGACTCCCCTACACCCAGCACTTAAGATCGTTGAGTTCATCTCTTAAAAGCAGCGATGGTTCAAGAAATTGCAGGATCCTGGGCCTAGAAGCACAGTGAGGATGGTCCCAACATTAAGTCCACAGATCTTATTGCTCCTCCTTCCTCAGCAGCTTTATTGTGGGCTGGGTCAGGAAGTCGAGACCCTACACAGACTTCTCTCTTAAAATGAGCTGCTTTTACTTGCTTGTGGCATTTCACTTGCGCTCGGGCACAATGGGATCAACTCCTGCTTCTTCTCTGTGGGTGTTGTGTTCAGTTCCAGACATGCTGGGGCTCCCTCGTGCCCCGCCTCCTGTCCAATTGCTGTGCCTGAAGGAAATAGCAACCCAATTCATCTTCAGTAAAATGTGATTGAGAACATAAACCTAAGATGAAACAAGCAAACAACAGTTTTTAGGTCTAATTTTTGTTGTATATTCTAAGCCCAGACGTAAATGCTTTCTAAGATCGCCCACTGTTTTGGATTCCTCTTGGAGGTGGTTCTTCCCACAAGTAGGCGAGCTGAGAGCTGAGTGCGCTTTGGCAAAGGCTTCTGCACCTGAAGTGCAGAAGTTAGGAGTTAGACCTCAGATCAGGCCTTACAGTCCCCACTCCTGTGGCCGTCCCAGGTGTGTCTCTGTCTTCCCTCCTAATGAGGGTCACAGCTCCCAGTCCCCACAGAGGAAGCAATGACCAGCAGGGAAAGAATGTAGGTCCAACACTTGTGCACTTACTGCACACACTCAAACATGTTTCCCATTCAAGATGCCAATTTTCCCCTTAGCTTCATCAGGTGCCTCCACGGGCTCAGACTTCCAGAAAATTGGAGTTTTGAGGAGTCTGAAGGAAAGAAGCCCTGGAAAGGTGGAGAGGTTCTCAGGAAGAGAGAGTAACTCAGCTGGCCAAATTTTAATTAAGAACGTGATTAAGGCTGTGCGCTTTCTGGAACTTCAGTGATAATTGACAAGCTCTTGTCTTTCCTCTCTTGTCTGGTTACCTCTGTCCCTCTCGGCTGGGCTTCTGAGGATGGCATTGGCATACCACCAGGCAGTTAGCCTTTTAAAAGGGGTCCCAAGGGAGTAGGCTTTCAGGCTCCATTGGCCTGGTGTGGAAAGAGCACCATGAAAGCTGTGATGGCCTGAGCCCTGGGTATTCATCATGTGGCTGCCTCATGTGTGGAGGGCTTCAGGACTAGCTTGTCCCATCTGTTCTCCCTGGTTCTTCCCTACATTGTAGTGAAGCTTTTGGCCAGCTTCCTCATGGTCAGCCATACATTATCAGTTGACATGTCGAGTGCCAAGAGAGAACAGCACCCTCTGAAGAGGCTCAGGGTGGGGGCTCAGCACTGCCCACCATAGTGAAGAGAAGTAGAGGCTAACTTTCCCCAAAGGACACTATAGAACAGTGTTTAAAATGCATATAGAGGTGGCACCACTACCCTCCACCCATGACAGGCAAGGAAACACAATGCTTTGGCTTGTTTACCCAGGAGAGGGGATGATGATGCTAAGCTCTGGACTCCAGGGCTCTCCTGCTGCCCATTGTCATAACCACCTGCCTCTGGGTGATGCATGCTTGATCTGAGAGGGCTGTCATGTCCAGGGTGCTCCTTGGTTACACAACAAAGATTCCCCCAGCCTTGGCAAGGTCTTCATTGCCAGGTTTGAACTCATGACCCAGCCTCATTACCATCATTAGTCACGTGAGCCAACCAGCAGAGAGGTAGACGCTGGGAGCTGTCTTGGTAGCTATTGTGACTATCACCTGTATCTTCAGACTTAGCCCAGTTGAGACCAGCCCTGTTCCCCTCCTTAAAGCAGTAAGTAGGGACAAGTGGATATAAAGAATCCCTTATAAGCTGATCTTCTGCGAACTAATCTAGTTCACTGTTCCCTCTCTGCTTCCCTTCCTACCAAACGTCAGCTTCATCTTTCATAGTTTGTGCTTGAATATTTTTAAAGAGGAAAAGTGCAATAAAATAAATAGTGACTGTTTTCTTTAGCAATAGCTCTTTTCAAAATCTTGCTCTCAGGACTGAAAAGTGACAGATAGTACCTGGATTATTAGATAATGCCCTTGACTTCTGGGCATTCATTTGCAGTCTCTGTAGTTCCCTCTTCTTCCCACATGTTCACGTGACTCCTGTCCTCTGAGGTCTCACCTCCTTCTGGAATGGACATACACACAGAGTTGCAGCGTACACAGAAGGAAGGCCTGTGAGAAGGCTTTGAGCTCTGTCCTTTTCCTGTGTGTACCTGTCTCTGGGTATCTCCGCCTCCCCCTTCCTGCCTGCTCTCACACAGCATCCTCACAACCTCTAGGCACTGAAACTTTGAATTTGACCTCATGCCAGCTCAAACTCACACTCAGCTCAAAACCCATCTTGTTAACTTTCTGTGAGTCTGGCAGGGTATAATGGAAGCCCACAGGAAAGTGCTTACCAATAGATAAGATAAAGCATCCTGAGCCACTACAGATCATTTCCATGCACTAAAAGCCATTACTTGAGCCTTTTGCTGTCATTCCCCCATTCCCCAGGGAGCTGGATGCTGAGGGAATGTGGCCTGGAGATCTGCACCTGGCATCAGTAGCCTAGGTGGATTTGGGGATTGCCCTCTGACTCTCCTTCAAAATAAGCTGACTGGCTCATCCAAAAGAACTCTGTAAGAACTTGGAAGGAAGCAAGTTCTTATGGGTTTGGGTAGAGGCCTACAGGGATGAAAGAGCGTGTGGTTAGGTGTGCAGCTGCTCTGGTGTGCAGCTGCACAAATATTTGCACACATAACCAGGAGCTTCAGAAGAGTCTCTTTCCTGGAACATCTGTGAGGTTAAATATTCAGACCAGGCAATCAGGGAAGATTGGCAAACCCAGGGCCCCATCCCATACCTTTTCTCCTCTACCTTGCTTTACACATGTGTACAGCAAGACCTCATTTTACTGACAGGGAAACCTCAGGGAAGGGAATGTCCTGGTTGCTTTACAATTCTGGTTGAGTAGGAATGGGAAAATACATCTAGTTCAACCTTTGTTATTGAAGAAAATATTTCCTAAGTAGGTTAGCATAAACTTTCCTGCCTTAGTAAGTAGACTGTTGGAAGATGACAGAAGACCTTGCATTGCTCAGGGTCAACTTTCTAAACCTCAGTGCTCATTGTACAGACATGGAGATGGACCAAAGAGACAGGCAAAATGGCTCTTGGCTGCAAGACAGACCTGGAAGTGGGCCATGAGGGTGCATCCTGGCTTATCAAATAGCGCCCTTGCTGTCATTTGCCTCTTTCTACTGAAAGTATTGTAAGAAAGCATAAATCTTGTCAATCAAGGTTTTAGTTAGTTGATCTTGAATTATTAGAGGTTTTCCATATATACATATATCTGTTTGTATATATATGTATAGTATATGTATATATGTACACCATTATTTCAAAAATTATACTATTATATATTGACCAATTCCCTTAATTTCACTCCTGTGGAATATATTTGGCAATCCAAGGAATAAACTGCATTTATTTGAAATTTTTAAATGACTTTCCTTTGCATTCTTCCACCTCTCCAGGTCCTCTCTTTTTCTTCTACTTTGAGACCTCTCTAGAAGGCTAGTCTTTCATAACAGAAGAACAGGCTCCAGGATCACCCCTTTCCTTTCCCTCCCAGGGGGCTGTCTGACTCAGGGGTGAAAGGGAAGTCTGATCTAACCACCAGGTGCTTTAGTCTTTCTTCTGTCTGCCCTGGTTGGCTGTAACCTCATCACGGAGGACCATAAAAGTATTTCCAAATTTTGTAGCTTTGGAGGGGAGTGGAAAGCTTGAAGACATGGCAAAGGACTGGCCTATCTGGCATTCTCTCTGTCATTGGTGGTACCCTAGGTTTGAGTTTCACGAGATCTGAAAGTAAAGTTTCTAGTGAAGAACTAAAGGTTGTCTCTACTACATGGAAGTTGAAGCAGTGGCAATCAATGGAACTAACAACCCCACTCTGTTGTTGATTCTGACCAAACCTGGGTAAAGGGTGTGAGCAGCTGTAATTCAGTGGCTCTTTGGAGGTGAGCTGTATGCATCACTTAAGAAACAGCTGGGTGCAAGCTGAAACATGCTTTCATTCTCCCTCTTGCCTGCCAGTGTATTAGACCCAGGGGAGGCAGTTTCTTTCAGCCTTACCTCCTGCATTTGACTGTGTGCATTCTATCTGGATGGGATGGGAAAGAGAGATTCTTCACTAGTATCTGAGCAATGGAGATGATGCAGGGGTGTCTGCCATCTCCTCACACTCCCAGAAGCCCTTCACTCTGGCCAAGCTCAGGCAGTAGAAACCCATAATCCAGGTTTGGCATGACCGGACGGTAATCTGGGGCAGTTGGGGCAGCCTGTCTGGATGGCTACTTCTTATGCTACATGAACCTCCACGTGGAAACTGGCATAACTTTTTGTGCTCCTCTGCATGTCTAAAATAGTCAGATCTGTTCCAGATGAGTTTGCAGCTGAGAACTCCCTGCATCATTACACTGATGGATGCACAGGGCAGGTGTGATTACATAATAATGTGGACAGCTGCTGCAGCAGTGAGATCATCGAGGGCAGTGATGGCAGGACTGCTGGTAACTCCAGAGGACTCAGTCTTGGGCCTCTTCTCAGTGCTCATGAGAGGCCTCTAAGCCCTGGTTCTCCTTGGAAATGATTCCCTAGACGCTGACTGTCTTGTTTGTATGAGTGCATAAACACTCTGGGCTGCTAGAAAAAGCAAGAGGAGGAGCTGGGAGGAAGAGAATATTCAGAGGCTCACTTTGGTACCAAACATGTCAGCTGCTAAAATTTGCTGCCTTTTTAACTTACGAAGGGTAGGGCAAAGACTTTGACTGGCCAGGTGGAGCTGGAAAGGAGCAAACCAGCTCTAGGCTAATAAATGGGATAGAAAACAAGAAGAGAGGCCTGGCTGGCTTTGGCGAGGCCGAGTCTCAGCTCCTGAGGTTTGAACATGCTCTGTGCTTGCCCCAGTTCTGCCTTCACGTGGGATCCAGCGACCCAGTTTCCTTTTGTTGTCGTGCTTGGATGGTTCCTTCTTTTGAAGGGCCCCAGGAAGCTGGAAAGTCCCATGATCGAGCTCTAGCCTGCTGAGCAAACAATATCCCAGCCAAATTGGCCTTTTCCTGGTTTTCTGCATCCCTGCACCCCTCTTTCCACTAAGGGTAATCTCGGAACAGTCAGCTGAAGATTCTTTAGTTTTCATCAGGGACATAGCTATAAAGCTCATGAGTGGAAGATGCTATTTCCTTTGCCAGACCAGTGTGCTTATGTGCTTATACAGGCTGTCTATGGAGATTTTATATATTACATATACATATCATGGAAATGGCTGCTGCCCACTTAGGTTCACGCAGCACAGACTATAGTTAAGGTCTGCCCTGGCCTCCTTGATGTTTGTGCATGATTTTGCAGCTGCCCTCCCATATCTTGCCTCTCTAATAACTGCTGAAAACTCAGAGAGGCAGATAAATAAGCCTCTTTGGGATCAATAGCAGAAGGAACTCCACTGCTGATGGTAAAGCTTCGTAAGGATGATGCTGAAAGGGAACTAGGGTCTCCATGGTGATAAGAGGCTGGGGACCAATGGGAGCTGAAGG
Source organism: Arctocebus calabarensis (assembly GCA_963573935.1). Taxonomy (NCBI): domain Eukaryota; kingdom Metazoa; phylum Chordata; class Mammalia; order Primates; family Lorisidae; genus Arctocebus; species Arctocebus calabarensis. The sequence continues at coordinate 34,995 of CAUYON010188745.1, read as the reverse complement.
CGGAGCAGGACTTGTGGGGAAAATTCATGGGAGTTGGGAGTCATTTAACTATTTGTTTGCTTCATGAAAATTTAAACACCAGCTTAACTACATTGCACAGGATATATTGATATTATCATTCTTGCTGACATATTCTGGAAGCTTTCAGCCCCACCAACACTGCCCCGCCCAGGACTTCTGCAGCTGAGAGTTCCTGTGTCAGTAGGGTCTGATATTTGTACATAGGTTATACATATATGTGTACATATGTGCCTCAATGAACATTGCCTGTCCACCTGATTATGGGTGTACATAGACTTCATAGAGCTCCACAGTTTTTTGTAAATATTGACACAAGTAAATAAGTATATAAATATATATTACTGAGGATTTATTTTAACATCATTCTGTGTGAAATGAAGAAAATAAAATTTTTGACAGACACTGATGGATTCCACCTTCTTTCTTGACTCCTTGGATTATCATCCCTACAACATGCAAGTGTGCCCGCCTCACCCGCACGCCTGTCTCTGCAGACAGGAGGGCCCAGCCAGACAGCAGGATAGGATGGCAAAGGGCTCTCCTGGATGCATTAGGGACCATCTTGGGGCTGTGCTCACCTGCCCTTGACTCAGAGCCCTGGTTAAGATGAAAGGCTAATGCAGGGCATATAGGTGAGGGGCGGGTGTGTTTGCGACTTCCTCCCCCATTGCATCAGCACTTCCTGTATGTTCTGCAGAGCTGGGCAATGGGCAGGGAGGGAGGACACAGTTTGAAGGCCAGAGGCAGTCTAAGAGTCCTTTAACTGCAGCTGCACCCACCTTGCAGACCTTGTCCTCAAACCCACCTAACTTCTGTCCATGACTGCTTGTGCCCAGGGCTCTGGATCAACCATGAGGGAGAAAAACACCTACATTTGCCTTCCTGAGAAGGAGGGGCCTGTCTCCAGAGGCGGTCCTGACACACACACACACACACACACACATACACATACACGCACTGCTGAGGCACAGTGTCTCAGGAATCTGAGGGCTACTGTAGCCAGACTCCCCAGCATTCAAGAGGCTCCAGAGAAGCCATAGTGCCATATGACCACAGGGAAGTCCTTGTCCTCAGACACCACAGGCACATTCCAGCCCTACCCATCCCCCACCCATACCCACCCTCACCCGGCCCCTCCCCAACACAAGTCTCTTATTAAAGGTCTCCAACTTTATGCCTCCAGTCTGCCATGCTCTGCCCCTAGAAAACTGACCAACCAAAGTAGCCGCTCTCTCCACCATGATCTCATCTTCACCAGGGTGTGTTTCTGGGCAGCAGGTACAGAAGTGACAAGAGAAAGGGTAATAAAGAGACAAGAACCATATGGGACAATTGCTATAGCAACAGCTGGGTATTTCCACCAGCATGGGTGGGTACAGTGAACTGCGTAAATAAGCTCTAGGCTTCTGCGGAATAGCCCCAAGCTGACTGATGGGGCGGAGCTTCTTGCTCGGAAGAAATGGCAAACTGAGATAGGCTCCCAGGCCTTCTTCTTCCTGCTGTTTTTTCCTGCTAGACATGAAACTCCTACCTCCAAGAAGCTCAGGGGTGAGAAATGGGGAGAGTTTTATCTGTTCCTGGCTGTTTAGATCTTGTTCAGTAAATAAGGTTAGATCTTGTTAGGCAAAAGTGAGGGGGAAAGCAAGGGAAATGGAGCAGGGATGTATGGAAGATACAATATCAAAGTCTTCATTCTTTTTTTTTTTTAAAGATGGGGTTTTGCTATGTTGTCCAGACTGGATTTGAATTCCTGAGCCAAGTGATCCTCCCGTCTTGGCTTCTTGAGTAGCTGGGACTACAGGCATGCACCATGCCTGAAAAGGTTCTCATTCCTCTCCCTACTTTAGGGGGAGCTTGGCTAGTTCAAGTGTAGAACATCCATGTCATTTATGCACACTAATCCTTCCCCTCCTAGCTTGCGGCATCTGCCACGTATATTCTTCACCACAAAGTCCAGAACCCTGGGCCAGTAACTCCCAATCAAGAAGGGGGTGCTTGATGAGGTGGGTATAAAGGGGAGATTCCTCCTAATCCAGGGGCCCATGCTGTGGGCAGAAGGAGCAAAGCTGAACTGATACAACTGAAGAAACAAAAATAACCCTGGAGAAAGAGAACAGCCCTAGAACCAAAGGCTTGGGTTGAACCCCAGCTTCCTTGCTCATCAGCTCTGTGACCCTGGGGCATATCTGTTTGAACTTCAATTTTGTTACTTCTATAAAAGGAATCACAATGCCTACCTTATCCTGTGAAGATTAAATGAGCACTTGGTGCATAGTAGGAGCCTAATAAAAATACATGAATGTGTCTCTTTCTTGGATTCCCAGACCCTAAAGATCCCGGGTTTCTGATACCCAGACTGAGAAGGAAAAATTGAAGCATTTTCTTTTTTCTTTTTTTTTTTTTTCTTTAATTGTTGAAGATTCATTGAGGGTACAAGAAACAGTCAAGTCGTTTTCAATCTTTTTTGGTCCAGGGGTTGGGCCAAGGAGTACACAGATTAACTCCAGAGAGTCTAGAAACCTCCCCAAATTATGATATATTAAAGTATGGTCATTTTTCTGTGAAGAATGTTTGCAGCTGTCCATAGCCCCCCACATTAAAACTACTGATCAAACTTAGACCACTCATCTTCTCTCCAACATCCAGGAAGGAAAAGTAATTTTCCCAGAGTCTATTTCACTTATTCAAAAAATCATTTATTTAAAAAATATTTCTACACCTGGTGCTTAGAATACTCTGTTGTGGGTCTTCCAGGCAAGAGGGGAAGACAGAAATTCACCCTCAATGAGTTAGTGGCTGACACAGAGCTCCTGCCCCAAGACTTCTTTTCATTAATCTGTCCCTTTTGCAATAGCTGTGTCTGAGTCTCAGGCCCCAGAATCTAGACCTAAAATCTCCCCAAGGTCTTTTAGCACAGCAGTGAAGGAGGACCACATATTTTGACATGAAATTAATGCTATTTAAATAATATGCAAATAAGGTGTGTCTGCATCTTTTTGATCATGGACTAGGGCATTTCTCAATCTAACTGTCAGCTCTCATTATCGTCTCCCTTTTGTTCCCTTAGGCCACCACACACACACACACAAAGTCAGGAAACAACACTCTCATGAATCATTGGTTTATCAAGAAAAGATCAAAGTTCTTTAGCCTTGTATCTATTCCAACCTGAACACTAGCCAAGGCTCAGGTAGTCACAGTCGTGGCCAAGATATCCAAGTCATTGGGACAGCAGACATATGGCCACAATCTTGGATCTCCTTTCCCTTGTATCTCACTCTGGCTCTGCAAAAGACTTCTAATCTCCACTTCTGGAATCAGACTGGCCTTCAGGTGCAGCTGCTCTGACTTACCTGAGTTAATGACCCATGATCAAGGTCCCATACATCTGTTACAATAGGTAACAGGTAACTTGCCTACATATTCCACAGCCCATCCATGGAGACCTTGGCAGGGCCCGCATCCTTGCTCCAAGTGGGACCAGACCTTCCAGAAATACTGTCTCCCTCCCCCACTTCTGCTCCCCCATCTCCCAGTGCCCTTCCCATCCAAGGTGCTTCACATGGTAGCTGTGGCTGATTAGAGCTTGCCTTCTCCTCCTGCCGAGAGTGCCTGGGGGCACTTCCTCCAGAAAGACTTGCACATGAACATATTCAAACCAATACTCACGAAGTCCTAGGACTGGCCAGGGGTGGTAGCTCACGTCCACAATCCTAGCACTCTGGGAGACCAAGGCAGGAGGATCACTTGATCACTTCAAGACCAGCCCAAGCAAGAGTGAGACGAAAAAGACAGAAAACTTAACTGGACATGGTGGCAGGCACCTGTAGTCCCACTATTCCGAAGGCTGAGGCAGCAAGATCATTTGAATCCAGAAATTTGAGTTTCCTATGAGATAGGCTGATACCACAGAGCACGCTATCATAGGCAACAATGAGACTCTGCCTCAACAACAACAAAAAAGACCCATCATTCTTCACCTAACCTTGGGCCTTTGACCCTTGAAAGCTATCACATCAGACTCCTGCAGTAACTCCATGAGATCATAGTCATGATCTCAGTTTTTGGATGAGAAAATCGAGGCTCAGGGATGCAAAGTAATTATTGCCATACTCACACAGCTAATGAGAGGCAAATCTACACTTCAGATCTCTTCAGCTAGAAGCCACCTGTGATGGGGAACATTAGGTGTCAACTTGACCTCACCGAAGGATGCCTCAATGGCTGGGGAAGTCTTGCTGCTGAGGGTGTTTCCAGAGGAGAATGGCCTGAGTCAGCGGACTGAGAGAGGAAGACCCACACTCTAAACATGGGTGGCACCCTCCCGTGAGCTGGGAGTGTGGCTGAGACCAAGCAGGCAAAAGAAGGGGGCCACTTAGCTTACATGGCTTCCTCCCACGCTCTCTCACTCTTCTGGAGCAGAACATCTTTTTCTCCTCCTGTCCTTGGAAATCAAACTCCAGATTTTGAGGTTTTTGGACTCTGGGACTTGCACCCATGTGTCCTTTCAGGGGCTTTCAGACCTTTTCCCTCAGACTGGGGTCTTCACTGCAGCTTTATTGGTTGTAAGGTCTTTGGATTTGGACTGGCCAGGCTACCGGCCTCCCTGGAAGCCACACAGCCAGCCTCTCTGGTCCTCCTGCTTACAGATAGCCTATTTGGGAACTTTGCCTTCATGATTGTGTGACCGATTTCCCCCTGATAAATTCTCTTTCATACATGGCCTATTGGATTTGTCCTTCTGAAGAGACCTCACTAGTGTACCTTGGTGTGAAACCACAGCCACCACCCTGGTGGGGTCAGCACTCAGCTGGCTTTCATAGTGACAGACACTGCAGCAAAAGTCACCACAGACTCCAACTCTGTCCCCAACCTTTGCTTTCTGGGAGCCTCCAAGAAAAGTAGGAATGAGGCACCTTGGGGACAATCAGGAAGCCTGGGAATTATGAGGTGTAATGGAATAGGATCACCCCCCTTGGGTATTTTTATCGATAGGATTCACGAGGCTGCAAAGTGTGAATGAGCAATAGCTCTATTAAAAGTTCCTTAAAAAGCTGTCCTCTCTTGGGCCTCAGCTCCTAAGAGTGAGAAAGGGAAGAAGCCTGGGAGCTCTGAGCTCCTCCCCTAGGCCCCCTCTTCTCCCTGAATTTTCAGGATCCAGGAAGTGGACAAAGGGATTGCCTTCAGGGCTACTTTCCTCCTCGTCTGCAAGCTGACCCAGTCTCCACCTTTATAAGCAAAGGAGGGGGCAGGGATAGATGCTCCTCCCAGGGTGGCCTGAGGGCAAAGTGTGGGTTGGAAGTCACCGACATAGTGCCTAGCACCAAGTAAGTGCCCTCAATGCTACCTTCTGTTCGGGGGAGGACGTGCCCACGAAGCAGGGAGCCCCTGCTTTGGCCCAGGTCTGCCCTGGGACCCCAGTTCTGGCCTTCCATCTGAGTAACTGAGGTCATTGACTCCCAACTTCTTACAAAGTGGGGTGATTTCACCCACCTCGAGGAGTTTTTGTGAGAGAAGGACCTCAGAGTACATATCTCTCAGGGAGCTAAAGGGTAATCAGTATTTAATAAATGTTGCCCAATGCTTGGGACTCCTCCCTGTTGGTAAGCTCCTTAATTCACTCAACGAACATCTGCAGAGCACTGCTGTGACCCTTGCACTGAGCTAGGCTTTGGGGAGCAGAAGTAATAAGATGTCAACCTTGTGTCAAAAAAATCTCACATCATGAGTCCACTCCACCCCCAGGGGGAAAACATAACAGAAGAATTAATTGGGTAAGGGAGGGAAATGAACCCTGACCTGACAGTAGCACATGAATAGGCTCTTTTTAAGTGGGTGAAGAATAAATGAATGGTTCTAAGAGCAAATAAATACAAGCCAGTGCTGGCTCAGCGCCTGTGGCTCAACGGGCTAAGGCACCAGCCACGTACACCTGAGCTGGCGGGTTCAAAGCCAGCCCGGGCCCGCCAAACAACAATGACAGCTGCAACCAAAAAATGGCCGGGCATTGTGGCAGGCACCTGTAGTCCCACCTACTTGGGAGGCAAAGGCAAGAGACACGCTTGAGCCCAGGAATTGGAGGTTGCTGTGAGCTGTGATACCATAGCACTCTATTCAGGGTGACAGCTTGAGGCTCTGTCTCAAAAAAGAAAAAAATACAAGCCAATGCTTATACTTCACATACTCTGTGCCAGTCCCTGTTATAAGCACTTTCCATACATTCACTAATTTAATCCTTACAACCACCCTATGTGTTAGGCACTAATTATCCCCACACAGAACTGAGGCTGGGAAGGCTTTCCTAACCTCAAAACCAGGATTTGAACCCAGGCCATCTGGCTACAAAGCCCATGCTTGCTAACTTTCCCTGTTACTCATGACCCATACTCCAAAGAAGTTTCTCATCCAGTGACCTTCACAATATATCTAGGTGGCAGCTGTTTGGGCAGGCATTATTATCCTATGTTTACAGACAAGGAAACCCAAGATGCTGAGAGAACACACAGCCAAAAACACACAGATGGAGACTAAGAAGAGAACTCAGGTCTTTTGTCACCTGGTCCATGCTTAACTTCTACTATAGCTGCCTCCCAAGAATGAGGTGAGGCAGGGGGAGGCTCAGACCCATAGCATCTTGGACTGTCTGGAATGGGTGTTGGAGATCAACTAGACTAACTGCTTTGTTTCATAGGTGAAAGGATTGAGGCCCAGAGAGGGACAGTATCTTGCTTCAGGGCACAAAGTAAATTGGTAACTTGCCAATCAAGCCAATTGCACCATGCTTTTTTTCAAAAGAAGTCAAGGGTCACAGCATTAGGCAAGGCAGAGGTCTGCTAAGTCAGGCAACATAACTTAAGCCCCTATCATGTTCCAGCAACTCACTCAATTTTATGGGGAATGCAAAGAATTTTATCCCCATCCCTGCTAGCCTAAGTCTATATATCAGTAACTAAAACAGAGATCCTGCTTTCCTGAACTTGACATTCTGGTTAGGGATGGGTGAGGAAAAAATATGGTTTGGAAAAACAAAGGAAGATGAGGAGATGGAGAGTGAAAGCAGTAACATTTTTAGGCAAGGTGGGCAGAGAAGATCTCTTGGATAATGTGACATCTAAGCAAAGACCTTCAGGAAGTCAGAGAGTTAGCCATGTAGATTTATGTGGGAAGCTCATTCCTTGCTCAGGGAGTTCAAGGGCAGAGTCCTTGGGGAGAGGCAAGAGAGGGCATACATTGAGGCCAGTGTGCTGGATCAGAATGAGCAAGGTAGAAGGCAAAAGAAAATGAAGCCAGGAAGTTTGAGGAGAGGACTTTGCACATCTTGTAGGAACTTGTAGGCTACAGAAAGAACTCTGGACTGTACTTCGGGTAAAGTGGGAAGCCTAGGAGGCTTTTCAGCAGAGGAAAGACTTCACTGGACTTGCTGTTCTCAGATCACCCCAGCTTCTATGTTCTAAACAGGCTGTAGGGAGCAAGGATGGAATCTGGGCACCGATTACAACCATGCAGCCACAGACTGCATGGTAGGAAGCAGTTGGACTCTGGATATATACTGAAGGTAGAGCCAGTGGGATGTGCCGCTGGTCTGGATATGTGGTGTAAGAAAAATAAAAGCCTCTGGGATGACTCCAGGGTTTTGCCCTGAGCACCTGATATAAAGGAGCTACCATTTCTTGTGATGGAGAAATCCTTGGAAGAGGCTGATCAAGTGTTCACCTACCCATGATGTCCGTCTAAAATTCTCACCTTCTCATCCCCATGGTCCTAACAATGGAGAACTGAGCCCTTGAGCCCTGAGCCGGGGGCTTTTTCTTTGCCACAGACTAAATCAAGACAGCTCCTCTCATGGGACCCCACACTGTCTCACCCTCACCCAACCACAAACTTTACTTCTGCCTTCTCAAAGGCAAGCACTGGTCCATCCTGAGAGCCAAGGGCTAGGACCCAAGCAAGGTCAGAGCCCAGATGGCCAGCCAGGCCTGGCCCTGATTTAATTATGAGATCAATCCAACCAGCTACCCTACCAGCAGGAGTGCCCCTGGATTTCAGCTTGGCCAGCCCCTGGGGTGTTGCTCCCAGGCTTGTCAGAGGGAGTTAGCCTCACACACTGCACCCTGGGTCACATCCAATAGGCCTGGCTGGCCCTGCCACTAGCCACTGGGAACCTGAGAAGGGTCTGGTCCAGACCTAGGCCATGAGATTTGGGGCACTGAGCCTGTTGGGACTTAAACATCTAGGGCCCCTGGGAAAAGAGAAAGACTGTGAATAATGGACCTGACTCTTGGGGAGCAGGCAGAAGCTTTAGTGTTGGGGGCGCTATGAGAGCTGATCCAGAAATTAGGGCCTATGCCCATTACTCAAACTAAGAACACAGTGGGTGCTCCAGGGAAGCTGATCCCAGGTGCCCAGGTTTGCTGTGGATGATACAACACTATACTTTCAAACACCACTCAGGGACCTGGGTAGGGTGGGACCTGCAGAGCACAGAAACTCAGCTCTTGCCCCAAAGATCAGAGTGAAAGAGAAAGGGACCAACAACTCCAGGCTGTATGATAAGGTGCCTTCCTCGGTTTCCTCCCTATGCTCCCTCTCGATATTCTCCAAGTTCAGGGACACAGTATCTCTCTACAGCCCCCAAATGAGGTCATAAATAATCCATTAGGGCCTGCCCAAGAATGACTGTCACACTGATTTTCCAGCCAGAACCTCCCCACCAGGCCCATAGCCACCTCTCCCAGGATTCTCCCAAAGATAACTTGCAGTGCTTATGTCTACCCTGTTGTAAAACTTCTCTTGGAGCTTAAGTGAACTGGATCAGCTGAGAAGAAGTAAGAGCAGGAACAGGAAGGGAGCTTGGTGATCACCTGACTCATTATACAGGTGGGAAGACTGAGGCCAGAAATGGGAAGGCGCTTGTTTAAGAGCCCAGAGTAAGTGGGTGATAAAGCCAAGAACCCAGGAGACTGGACTCCCAGTCCAGCATTATCTCCATAACCCATCATTTATCCGCAGAGTCATGTGACCACCCCCTTAACCCATGCTCCTCCCAGTCTCAACAGCCTCATGGAGCAGCCCTCACCCCTTAGCAATTCCCTTTAACCTTCCTCCATGTCCTCTCCTCAAGGTCTCCAGTCAGCTCCCTGATCAAGCACACTGGGTATGAGCAGTGCTACCCACCCTCTCAGATAGGAGCTGCAGTGATCCTTGCTCCAGAATGCTCTTATGTTCCTTTACTGTGCCCTGTGTCCTTTACTTTTTGTTGTTGTTTGCTTTTGAGATAGTATCTCACTCCGTTTTCCAGACTAGAATGCAATCGTAGTTTACTGTAGCCTTTAAGTCCTGGGCTCAAGCAATCCTTCTGCTTCAGCACCTAGGCAGCTGAGACTACAGGTAAATGCCACCAGGCCTGGCTGATTTTTTAAAAATTTTTTGTAGTTATAGGGTCTTGCTACCTTGCCCAGGCTGGTCTCAAACTCCTGGGCTCTAGCAATCCTTCTGCCTCAGCCTTCTAAAGGCCTGGGATCACAGGCATGAACCACCACACCAAACTCCTTTTGCTTTTACACGTGCAGCTTATCATTTGAACCTGACATTCAATACTGGTGCTGCCCTCCAAGTAAGTATAATATTATTATCCTCTTTCGACAGATGCAAAAACAGTCTCAAAGAGGTTTCATCCACCTAGAAAGTGCTGTACATAAGCCCCGGACCCAGATGTTTTCTACGTGTCACGCTCCCATGGTGGGAGCGTAGTTTAGAGAGAGTTTTCTTGTGTGAGAGTAGTTTAATCTCAAATGAGACGCTTCAGTTCCTTCTCTTGGGCTAAGAAGAGGAGGAAATTTCCAACAGGTCTGAAGTGTTGATCCTTAGAGAATTCTATGAAAAAAACATATGCTTATGCTATTTGCCATGCGGGGTTTTTGGAGGAGCCTCAAGGACCCTCCTTACATAGGCCCTTCCAAACCCTCTTCTTTTCTCCTTCTAAAAAAATTTATTTTCACAAACCAAATGCTGTGCTCTCATAAAATGTTTCTTAAATAGAGCCCTTCCAAAAAAAATGTATAAGCGTCAGGCTCACAAAACTGAGATCCGCCTTTGGAAATCAATCAGACCAAAGCTGAAGTTCATTTATGAGTTGTATGATCCTGAGCCAGTTACTTAACCTCTCTGAAACGGAGCCACCCTGTCTGCGAAGCAATGGTGTGAGCATTCACTGGCACACAGAAGGGTCCTCCCTCTGTTCTAGCTCTGCAGACAGGTACAAACTCGAGTCTAGGTCTCCTGGGGATGAGTGATCCAAACTCTGACCTCAGCAAGAGTCTTTTGACTCTGTGGAGTATACTTTGGAGGAGCAGCTCATGAGACATGGTCCCTGCCTTCAATCTGTCATGGCCAGGATGTCTTTCCCTGGGCCCCAGTGTTCCCCACTGGCTCTTAGAAAATGAGAAGCTCTGGTCCAGCTTTCCTCTGCCACCTCTGGCCCAGCCAACTTCACTGCCATCCTGCTTCCTAGCACTTAGAGTACTCCCACATTCTAAATCTCACCTGAGCCTCACAGTAATGGAGAGGGGAGTATTGTTATTTCCTTTTGGTAGATGAGGAAACTGTGACCCAGAGACACAAAGAAACTTGCTCAAGTCAAGCCACTGGTTGGATGGAGAACTGGATTTAAGTTGAGCTATGCAATGCATTTTTATACCCTGATGTGTTACAACCATCCTGGGAGACAGGAATGATCAACTAGTGACCCCATGTGTTCCCCAACCTGCCAAGGTCACCAAGCAGCAGGCAGCAGAGCCAAGATTGGCACCAGGACCCTGATACCTAGCCTGGTACCCACATCTGCCCTACCAGGCCTGTGGTCTTTGGGGTTAGGTATGGATGATTAGGTATTGATCAATCATGCAGCCTCATTGCCTAAAGTAATGATCAGAAAGTGCAGTGACTGGCTCGGCACCTGTGGCTCAATGGGCTAAGGCGCCAGCCACGTACACCTGAGCTGGCGGGTTCGAATCCAGCCCAGGCCTGCCAAACAACAATGACGGCTGCAACCAAAAAATGGCCGGGGGTTGTGGCGGGCGCCTATAGTCACAGCTACTTGGGAGGCAGAGGCAGGAGACTCGCTTGAGCCCAGGAATTGGAGATTGCTGTGAGCTGTGATGCCACAGCACTCTATCCAAGGTGATAGCTTAAGGCTCTGTCTCAAAAAAAAAAAAAAAAAAGTGCAGTGACATTTACAGTAACAGCGTCCATTTTTTACCTGCCAGACATTGCAATGGGGGGGCTTTGTATCCACTGTTTACAGTCCTCACAAGGAGATATCATCACCTCCATCACCAAGAGACTGAAGCTCAGAAACAATAAATGACTTGCTCAAAGTGACCCAATTTAAAAGGTGCTGAGACTACTCAGAGCTGCTGCTCAGCCTTCTCTGACAGCCTTCTGTTCCCAGCTTAGATGTCACCATCCCAGGCAGGTCTCTCCTAAATAGCTCCTCCCATCTAAGGGAGACTCAGTGTTCTTGGCATCTCCACTCCTTGTTTTCCTGTTTTCCTTTTTCTTTTCTTTTCTTTTTTTTTTTTTGAGCCTTTATTACAATCTGCAGTTCGTTTCCTTTATTTATTTAGCTGTTTATTTTCTGACTCTGCCACTAGAACATAAGCTACCAGAGGCCTAAGACTGCATTCATGTTGATTACTGCAGACTTCCTGGAACAGAGTCCAGCACACCATGGACTCATCACGTATTTACTGAATGAACAAAGATTCAGATTGGCCAATAAGAGCATGGCCAGGGAACAGTGAATCCAGCAGAGCTTGGGATGAAGAGGAAACTCTGCTGGCCTGGGGTAGAGACAGCATGGATTCCTCAACTTTTCTAACTGTGGCCTTAGGCCCCCCACAGCCCCTTGCTTTTCTCATTGGTTAAAAAGGCAAGAATAATACTTGCTGTCAAGGACTGGCTGTGAGGGTTGAATAAGCTACTAAACAGTGAGCACCCAAAGTGGATCCTGGCACATACAGGCTCCAGTACACAGCATCTCCCTCCCCCCTCCCTGCTAACAACGGGCCAGGCTGGGAAAGGTCTGGGACCCTACTTGCATTAGAGGTGGTTGCTGCCAGCCCAGCCTCAGAGTCTGTCACTGCTCCCCCACCCTGGGCACGTAGCAGCCAATTTCAAACTATGTAAATATGCCAGGCTGCCTCCTCAGCAAGGGAACAGCTATACTTAGTGCAATTTGCATGTATTTTAAGCTGACTTGTTCCAGGCAAAGGAGCCGATTCATGAATTTAATAGCATTCACAGAGTCTCAGAATGTCAGCAGTGGAAGAGACGTCAGAGAGCATCTAGCCCAGCCCCTCATTTGGTGGAGGAGGATGCCGAGGACAGGGGCGTGTCCAGGGTCATGCAGCTGGGAGGCAGCAAGGCTGGCATCAGACCCTGGGCCTCTGATTCCAAGTCCAGCATTCTTTTCAGGGTCATTCATATTGCATACTATTCCCTCGTGACGCTCATTTTAGCAAGGAATTAATTTCACCCCTCAGACACACAGGTTGCCTGGACCACCGTAGCACTAGGGGACATATCTGGCCTCCAAGGTTGCCTTGAAGGCTGGGGTGAGGCTGTGGGTGTGGTCCAGAGGCAAGCTGGGGACTAGCCATGTGCAAAGGACAAAATAGTCCAACAGGAACCCAGCCCATGAAATCCTTCCCTGCCAGGGCACTGAGTGACCCGCTGAATGAAATCTTGTAAGCATCCCACCCCTCCTAGCAGCCCATTATGATGATGCATTAGGTCATCCAGGGATTTACTTAGAGCATATTTTTAACTCTAGTCAACAGCAATTGAAATTTCCCTGGCCAGCAAGCCTTCTCCCTTCTTCTGGTAACTGCTCACATCTTTGTTTTATGAGAACAGTTCTCCTGCATTGATTTCAATGGGACTGTCAATCAAAGGTCCCAAAGACCCAGCCAGAGGGCTGGGTATGTGACCCAGATCCAATCTGGTCTGTGGTCCAGAATGACCATGTGACACAGCGGGGAGGAGCTGCATGCCCAGGGAGAGATGGTAGTACTCTTTTCTCTGAGACAAGCTATGAAATGTTGCAAGCTGAGTGCTGACGGCGGCTGGGAAGGAAGTCAGCACAGTGAAAAGGAGAACCCGGGATGCAGAGACAGGGTACTGATGCCATCGTTGAAATGTCTGGATCCAGCTGTGCCTGAAGCTAGACTCCCTTAGGGTTCCCTAGTTTCTCAAGCCAGTTGGGCTGCATTTATTCACTTGCAACTGAAATATTCCTGACTAAGGCACTAATCTACAACTTCGGAGGTAATAAATCCCATGAAGTAACTCCCTGCCACATAATAAAATTACGCTTCTTAGCAGGAAAAATCCTAAGCTGACTTCCTTATGCTTTATGAGTCTTCTTCTTCCAATTAAATGTATTTGGAGCCTACTCTGTGCTGGGTGGTAAATATTTACTTACCTCAACAATGTTCTGAAAGAATTATTATTATTGGCCTTTTTTTAGAGATTAGGACACTCATACTCATAATGGTCCAAATACCTTCACCTTGACCTTCACCCATAATAATTAAATTTTGGTCATGATCTCAAACCTAAGTGTTGTGACTCCAAATGCACAGTAAAAGTATCAATAATGGTTACAATTAGGATGATAAAGATGATTGTCACTGCAATTATTGACTTTTACTGTGTGCCAGACACTATGCTAAGCACTTCTTGGACCCCAACTACTTCTCCCAACAACCTTAAAACATAACAGCTGAGGAAACTGAGGCTCAGAATATTTATGTAACTTGCCGGACTAGGAAGGGAGCTGGAGCTGAGCCTCATCACAGCTCTGCTGCCTCTCATGGCAGGATGCAGATTATGGATGAAGTCTGTATTCACTCTGCTCAAACTCTTCCTGAGTTCACTGACTCGACTCTCAGCTTCTGTCTTTCTGGATGGAGGAGAGATTAAAAGTAGCAGAAATGCTCCAATTCCTCTCGGGTGGTCCTGCTCCCCCTCCAGTCAGGCCTGAAGCTGGTCGGGCTCACTCAGGCACTGTCATCTGGATCCTCACCCTCAGCAGTTAAGGCCAGGCCAGGACGATATCTGGAGACCCCTCCTTTGATCCCTATTCTCAGCAGTTGAGGGGTAACAAGGAGCTGAACAAGGGTGTCAAACCCTTGCCTGGGGCCACCCCAAGGTTGGCCATGGGTAGACTCCAGATTCGCTGCCTGTCTGCCCCCGTGGCTCTCTCTTCCCACCCCTCGGGGATCCTCACTTGGAGGCACACTGGGCTTCTGTCCCTGGGGGTGCAGGCAGTGGCTCCGCTGCATTTATTTACAAGGAAGGAACAGTGCCCGCCTGGAACACTGGCATGCTGCCTACCTCACAGGAATAGCTCAGTGACCCAGGCCAAAGAGTCCCCATATTTGGCAGAGAAAAGAAAATCTTTACATAGAACAGCAGAATGGTTCAGAATCTCTGTTCTTTGTCAGAACCACCTTTCCTAGACTCCGGGCCTTACTGTCTCACTTCCTGTTCCCTGCCAGGCCCCCTAGGTATCCCTCAGGGTGAAAGAGACCAGTGAGGTGTCACGATCTCCGCCGGTTGTGCCCACCTAGGATGCCAAGGAGAGATGTAGGGACCCACCTGGCAGGCAGGAATGTGGTTTTTGGTCACCTACTCGGCCAGACAGCTTCCCAAGCTGGGAGTGACCTAAAAATACCAAGTCAGTTGGGACAGGAACATCCAGGACAGAGGCACAGATGGCTCCCTCGGGGCTGCGGCAATGAGATTCTCCTTCAGAGTCCACCAGGGTCATTGTGTCCAGTCCTGGCCTCTATTTCTTTCATAGGTGAGAAGTTATAAACCCTGTTTCATAAAACACCACAGAGAGAACCATTCCACAGATTCTCCCATCCGTCCGAGAGGCCTCACAAGAGTCTGCCTTTGACCAACTCTCGGCCTTCCTCCCTCTTTGCCCTTTGTCCAGCTCCACCCAGTGTCCCCTGAGTCTAGAATCAATGGAGGTAGCTTGTTGGTGTAGACAAAGCACCAGCTTTAATCTTCAACCTGGGTTTCCATCCCAGCCCACCCAATCAATAGCTATGTGGCCTTGAGCAGATAACTTCTCTGAACTTTATTTTCCTCATTTATATAAAAATGTTAATTTCCAGGTGGTGCCTGTGGCTCAGAGAGTAGGGCACCGGCCCCATATACCGAGGATGCCGGGTTCAAACCTGGCCCTGGCTAAACTGCAGCAACAACAACAAAAAAATAGCCAGGTGTTGTGGTGGGCACCTGTAGTCCCAGCTACTCGGGAGGCTGAGGCAATAGAATAGCCTAAGTCCAAGATCTGGAGGTTGCTGTGAGCTGTGACGCCACAGCACTCTACTGAAGGTGACGAAGTGAGAATCTAACTCTAAAAAAAAAAAAGTTAACTCCCCCACGTACCAGATGACTATAAGGATTAGAAAACATGTATATAAAGTTCCTGGGAGAGAAAAACTGTTCGATAAGAGACAGCCACTATCATTTTTTTAAAATCCTATCCTTTTAAAATCCCAGACCATCCTCCCCATCAGCTCTCATTCCTACAGCTGCTGTCCTGAACAAACATTTTCACAATATCCTCTTTTAATGCCTGTTCCAACCCTTTAAGTCCCTGAGGCTTTCTGGAGACAATGTCCTAGTCCTAGACATCATGTCCAACAGCGAAAGGGTTAGAGATACTCACATCCCTCAGAGTGTTTGGCAGGGAGATCTGGTTTCTTCTCTGTCCATCCTTAGATCCCTAGACAAAGCACATTCCTCCAGGGAAGGTTCACTGCCGCAGTCCCAAGCAAACCCCCTCAGAACACTCATGAATACCCATACTGTATGCAAAAATTAATTCAAATGTATCATAGCCCTAAAGTGAAAACATAAAACTATAAAACTTCTTAAAGAAAACTGGGAAGAAAAATCATTATGACCTTGGGTTAGGCAGAGCATTCTTAGGGATAGGACCAAAAACAACATCAATTTTTTCAATTGAGGCCACTCTTTAAAGTGATAGATTGAACTTAGTCAAAATGAAAGTTTTGCCTGTGAAAGAGATTGTTAGAGAGTGAAAAGACAAATCATGAACTGGAAGAAAATACTTGCAAATCACATTATCTGGCAAAGGACTTGTATCTGGTGTACATATAGAACTCTCAAAACTCAACACTAAGGAAAAAACCCCTCCTACGAGAGGAAAAATATTTGAACAGGCCACTATAGAAAGACCTATAGATAGAAAATAAGCACATGAAAAAATGTTCCACTAGTCATTAAGAGATGCAAATTAAAGCCACAATGAAAGATACCACACACCTATTAAAACGGCTAAATTAGGCCAGGCGTGGTAGCTTATGCTTTTAATCCTAGCACTCTGGGAGGCTAAGGTGGTGGATTGCTTGAGCTCTACTAAAAATAGATAAACTAGCCTGGCATCATGGCAGGCACCTATAGTCCCAGCAACTATGGAGGCTGAGGCAAGAGGATCACTATGCCATGAGCTATGATGCTAGGGCACTCTAACCAGGGTGACTAAGTGAGACTCTGTCTCCAAAAAAAAAAAAAGTCTAGGGGCGGTGCCTGTGTCTCATGGAGTAGGGCGCCGGCCCCATATACCAAAGGTGGCAGGTTCAAACCCGGCCTCAGCTGAACTGCAAAACAGAAAAATAGCTGGGCATTGTGACAGGCGCCTGCAATCCCAGCTACTCGGGAGACTGAGTCAAGAGAATCACCTAAGCCCAGGAGTTGGAGGTTGCTGTGAGCTGTGTGATGCCACAGCACTCTACTGAGGGCAATAAAGTGAGACTCTGTCTCTACAAAAAAAAAAAAGTCTAAATTAGCAAATCTTGGCAACAGCAAGTGTTAGTGAGAATTGGGGCCACTAAACTCTTGTATATGATGGCCTCAAATTGCTATAGTTACTTTGGAAATAGTTTGGTAGCTCCTTAAAAAGCCAAACATACATTTAATATATGCTCTAATAATCCTGCTCCTAGATATTTACCCAAAAGAAATGAAAACATATGTTCACACAAAAACCACTACATGAATATTTATAGTAGTTTTATTGTTAATCACTAAAAAGTGGGAACAAGTCAGATATCCTTCAGTCAGTTACTGGATAAATAGACTGGTATAGCCAAACAAAGGAGCAACAAAATGTACCAGAGTACGTTACAAACAGCCTTTGAAGGCTGTTTCAGGAACTAATATTTCTTGTGGTGAAGAAGCATTTATCTGATGTTCAGAAATTCTGTGTCCATTGCTTTAAGTTTCTTATCGTCCTCTTAAAATTTTTTAGTTAACTTAAATTTAATGCATTTTAGTAAGAAATGCCACAGTGGTATGATAGCATCTTGGTAAAATTATTTTCCTACCCATGTGCCCATCTGTGTACTCCTCTCTATGTGTGCATGCAGAGAGATAGGACCAATACATGCAAGGGCCTGGATGAGTCTCAGATGCATTTTGGTAAATGAAAGAAACCAGACCCATACGACTTTTTTGGAAAAGGCAATGTTATGGGGTTGGAGAACAGATCATTGGTTTTGGGGGGTTAGAATTGGGAGTGGGGGAGAAATTGACTACAAAAAGATAACCCAAGGAAATTTTTTAGGGTGATGAAACTATTCTGTATCTTGATTATGATGGTGGATATACAATTCTATGCATTTGCCAAAATTCATAGAGATGTATATATCACAAAGAGTGAATTTTACTATACACATATTTAGAAAACTAAATCTAATGAAATGCTTTTAAAAATAAGAGACTATATAAAAGAAAAAATGCTTACAAAAGAAAAATAATCTGGAAGAATTCAGGAGAGAAATGAAAATATTGCAGGTGTGAAAGTCTCATTAAGAGAACAAAAATAGAATACATGTAACTAAAATGCTGTCGGCAACATGGGAGATAGTATAGAGACAATTACAAAATGATAAGGAAAAGATTAAAGATATAAAATTTTTGTACAAAACAGTAAAAATACCACTGACAAAGAAAAAGGGAGCAGATGGTCAAATAGATAAAGTATCCAAACATGTAATAAAAGAAAACTTTCCTGAAAAAAGATACACAGTATTTGAGGAAATAGAAATCTATGAAGAACAATTTACATCAATCATTTTGCTAAAATTATTGAACTTCAAGGATAAAGAAAGAATCTCAGAAACATTAGGGAGAAAGTTACATATAATGTGAAAACAATTAATTTGCTAGTTAATTCATTAATTTGACCAATGCATATTGAGGACCTACAATGTGCCAGGTACCATTTTAGGTGCAGGAGATGGAATGATAAGCAAACATGGAACTTACATTCGGGCAAGAGGACAGTCAATATAATGTCAGTCAGTGGAAAAAATTATAAAGAATAATAAATCAGGATTTGGGGATAAAGAATGGTAAAGGAATTTTATTTTATATAGGTGGTCAGAAAAGATCTCCCTGACAAGAACACTTTTAAACCTATGTCTGAAGAGAATGAAGAAGAGGCCAAGGGATGCCTGGGAAGTAGAACATTCCAGAAAGAAAAACTAGCAAGCAGAAATAGCCTGAAGTGTGATTCTATATAATGGTTCAAAGAACAGCAAGAAGATTGTGGCTAGAATGCAGTGAGTGAATGAATGAGTGAATGATTGGTAGAAGGGATGTCAGAGAGGTCATCTGGGCAAGACCTTGTAAAGGATTGCAGGATATAGGTACTAAGTGTAATGAGAAACCATTGGAGGGCTGAGAATAGGGCAGCAGTGTGATTCAATTTTAAAAGAATAACTGGATATGGTAAAAAATTATCTATAGGATGAGATGGCATGAGATAAGATAGAAGAAAGAAGTCAGTTAGGAGGTAATTACAACAGTGTAAGGGAAAAGTGTAATGACTTATGCTAGGAGGGAATCAGTCGGGGAAATGTGAAGTGGTCAGCAAATCTGAAGGTAGAGTCGCCTTTTTTTGCTGAAGGACTAAAAGTGAGGTACATAGTACAAAAAAAAGAGTAACTCTGCAGGCTTGGCCTGGACAACTGGGTGAACAGTGGTCCTATTTCTTGTTTTGAGAAACATTGGTGGAAGAATGGTTTGGGAGAGTTGAATTTTGGTCGTGTTAACTTTGGACAGCCTATTAGCCATCTGAGAAGAAAGGGTTTAGACATCTCCTTAGCAATAGTCAGTCTCCAAGACAGGAAAATCATGCCCACAACACTCCAAAAGAAGAAAAGCATAACTTAAGATACCCTGATATGTCACCTTCACATGCAAAGCCAGTGGCTAGGTATCATCATGTAGACAAAGTAAGGAGCCCCCCTAGAAAGAAACCATCTGACATTAAAACTTCAGCCACGTAAATAGTGAATGAAAATAATTCAAAGAGCAAATTTGTGGTGTAAAAAGCCAGCAATGCCTAGCAGCAATCATCCCACGGTATTCCACAGCTCATAGATCAAACAATTAGAAGTAAAAGTTATAGAACACAAATAACAGAAATTAAATATTATTATTTTGCACAGTGTGAAAAAAAAGTCTTATCTTTAGAGAGGGAACAGGAGAAAATACCAATATGCCAATTTACTCATCTTTCATAACAAAGTCATTAGATAGTGTCTAAAATTGAAAATTCACTTAAAACTCATTATATTGCCTTACCATGTATAACATTTTTCTTTTAACTTTGAAGGCTGTTTTAGGAACTAATATTTCTTTTGGTGAAGCATTTATCTGATGTTCAGAAATTCTGTGTCAATTGCTTTAAATTTCTTATTGTCCTCTTAAAATTTTTTAGTTAACTTAAATTTAACACATTTTAGTAAGAAATGCCACAAATGGTGTGATGTCATCTTGGTAAAATTATTTTCCTACCTATGTGCCCATCCTTCTACTCCTGTCTATATGTACATGCAGAGAGATAGGACCAAAATGGCTACCACAGATTTTTAATAATGATTCTTCTTGGGTAATGTGACTTGGGAAATTTTTTTGCAAATAGTATCTTTTACAACCAACTAATAATTTGCAAAACTGTAGCAAGCACAAACTGATCAGGGCATATAAAGAAAAATAAGTAAAAGCAGCAGGAGAAGATAAATAGAATAGTTCCATGGTTATTGTCTGGTTCCAGCTTCCCTGGTTCCAGCCCAAATGGGAAAGTCAATGGTCAAGGTCATGACTAAATCCTGGGGAATCTAGGAGCTTCCCACACTAGAGGAAACTGGTAGCACTGAAATTTGGGCCAGGGACTAGCATGTAGCCAGGATGGTGTGTGATGGAAGGCTGGGGAAAGGAAGGGAGGGTGCTCTATTTTCTATTTCTAAACTCACTATGGATGGTGTCTAGTTCATGTCCTCATCTACTATGCATGTAAACTTTTAGAAGAGTAAGAAGCATCCACTAGAAACCAGTTGGGATCTCTGAAAACAATACAACACAACTACCAAGATTCTTTTGTGATGAGCCGGAGGAATCAGTATGTTCTGATGGCAGGAAGGAATTCAGCAGAGCCTCGCACAAAGTCCTGTGGACAACTTAGACAAGTCTCAAAGGCAGGCAATTGGGCAAGCTCCTGGGGCTGGCCCTGTCCTGATCAGTATTCCCAGTGACTGTTTAGGTGAGGACATGGACAGCATTTTGGTCAAACCTGAGAGGGCATAAAGCCAGAAGAAATGATAGAGTACCTCTTAAAAGATTCTATAGGCTGAAACAATGAGCTACAAAGTAACAAGTTCAGCTAAATAAATACAGCTTGGGAGCATTTCTTTAGGCAAAGACTTTGGAGCTTTAGTTGGCTTGTCTCCATACTAACTGATCGTGTGATATTGCTCCAAAAAGCCATTGCTTGCAGATCCCCAAACACGTTTCCTGTCTTGGGCTTTGTAGAACAAGCTGTTTCTTCTACCTACATACCCTTGACCTTCATCACCAAGATATGCCTTCCTGAGGCCTCTGGCGTCAGTCAGCATCTCTAGAAGAGCTGCCCCTCCCCCGCTACCTTTTGGTGCTTTCTCAACCATTTGTCCAGACCTACCATAGCTTTTTATCAAAATGCCTATAGTCCCATAGCTTTTTACCTATGAACAGACATTTTCTTTGTCTTTGCAACTAAACCCTAATCTCCTGTGTCTTTGCTCTCTGAGTACTGAGCCAAGTACACAATAACTAATGAACAAATGCTTGATAAATTGAGGGATCCAAGAATGAACAAAATACAGCAGATTCTCTGGCTCTAGGGACTATATCCTCTCCAGATCATAACCTCCCAAAGTTCAGCACACATTCTAAGTTTGGGGGAGCCTCAAGATTGTTGGTGCTTCTAAAATTTCTGAGCTGAAGTTTGTAAGCTCAGTCTGCTCACTGATGAAGTGAGTTGTCTTGAAATTCTTAATTTTTAAACATGAAGCCCCACACCTTCATTTTGCACTGGGCCCTGCAAATTATATAACTAGGTCTATTCATCCATGGGTATAAAAGAATCTATTTTCTTTTTCCTATAAGACAAAATCATCTGATAAACATTAAAATCTTTAACAACTTACATTTCATCTTCATCAATTCATTGAACAAATACAGGCCAATATTTTGCATAGTTGTCATCAGAGAATACACACTACTTAGCCCCTTGTCCCTTATTATTTTGCATAAACTTACTTTGCCATGCCTTGACAAAGTTCACATATTTGTCTTTTTTAATAGCTCTATCATGTTCTAGAATGTAAATATACCATGAGTTTTAAACCAAATCTGGGCATTTGGGTTGCTTCCAACTTTTATAAATAGCATTTATAAAGCAACTAAGTAAAACTTTCTTTTTTCTCTTTTGAGCTATTTCCTCATAAGTGGAATTATCAGGTCAAAGTGTAGGAATAACTTTATAGCTCTTAAATATTACAATATTACTCCTGTAAAGAAACTGAACCAATTTATGACAGCTTCAGCAATACAACGTGTTTGTAAAGTTCATTTTTTGCACACGAACTTTATAGACACCCTGTATTGAATGCATAACTGCTTCCAAAGTTCTGAAATAATTATTTTTTCACTAGTTCAATAAATATATAATGATATCTTAAAATTAAAAATAGCCAACATTTTCAACAATAAAGGGTGAGTTTTAAAAACGTAGTAAGTTTATATGCTCAGTAGAAATCTATTTTTGAAAACACCCATGTCCCCTGGCCTGGTTCATAGTCAGTCCTCTCACCCAGCCTCTGCTTGTGTCTACAGGGTGACAGTAAGCATGGAACCCCCAGTGGGAGAAAGGTCTCTGCCCCAAATCTGTGCTACAGAGGCAGATGGGACAAGCTAAGTTCCTGTCACCACCACTGCAGACTGTGCACCTCTGTAAGCCTCTGGCTTTTACCTGTGACCTATGGGTGATAAAAACCAAGTGCCTCTCAAGATTGAGAAAGGATTCCATAAAATAATATAGGAATCAGACTCTGTGACAGCCACCAAGTTGCTGTCATGATACTTTCTCAGAAAGAATTGTCTGTGCAGGGGTGGTGCCTATGGCTCAAAGGAGCAGGGCGCCAGCCCCATATGCCAGAGGTGGCGGCTCCAAACCCAGCCCCGGCCAAAAACTGCAAAAAAAAAAAAAAAGAAGAAGAAGAAGAATTGTCTGTGCAGACCCACTAATAGCACTGACTTTTCCCTGTGGAATCTCAGCCATCACCAAAAAGGAAGAGACCCTGTCTCTGGCCATACCACCCTCAGCACACCCATCAACGCTGACTATCTCAGAAGCCAAGCAGGGTCAGGATGGTAAGTACCTGGATGGAAGAAAGGAAGAAACAGCTGTGAACCCCTACTATGTGCTACAAGCTGTGCACTTTCAGGGATGGAGACATCCAATCTGGTGCCCAACTCCCTCCTCCCCCAACTTAACAGTAATATTTATTTAGCAAACATTTCACTGTGCCCGTGTTTCCAAGTGTTTCACTAAATTAACCCATTTAACCATCCTAACAATGTTGCAAGGTAGGATCTGTTCCCAATGTGCAGGTGAGGAAATAGGGGCAGAAGAGTTTGAGTGAATTACTTTTACCAAGTCACACAGACAGCTAGTGATGGAGCCAGGATTCAAGCCGGACCTTCTAGATCTAGTTGCAAAGTCCATGCACTTGCCCTATAAGGTATATCCCTAAGTGTATTGAGGGACAACAGAAACAAAATAGAACCTGGACATCATCTACTCCAGCCCATTCACTTTTGAGATAAGGGGTGGTAGAGATAAGTGTGCAGGCCAAGAAACTCAGGCCTCCTGACCCTTGGGGTGGCTCTCCCTGTCACATCTCACTATGGCCCACCTGCTGCCCTCGGATCAGTGACTAAGCAGATCACAATCAGCAGGTTGCTGTGGGATAACCCTCACAGCCCTCATCCCTCAGGGCTCAGGCCAGCGAACTGAGCAGTCTCAATGCTCATGGAAAATCAGACTGGACAGGTCAGTCCTGGAAAAAATCAAGCTGAGACCAAGTGCTTTCTGGAAAAACACCAAACCCACCATTTGCTCTGGCCAGCAGAGCAATTTCTTTCAGGTTATTTCTGTCCAGAGGAGTCAAGGGCTGGGTGAGAGAGGCAGCTAAATCACATTCCTTTTAAACAACCTAATGCAGAGGGACAGAGGAAGGAGGATTCTCCAAGGTCCATCCCATTGACCCAGGAGAGGCACCTTCTACCAGGACAGGTACCAGCCCAGGCCCTCCCATGCCCCCTCCCCCAGTTCTAAGTTCTACTCGTGCCCTCCCCACACGCCCTCCCTGTGCACCACCCTGCTGTGCTTGACCCCTCTGAGGTAAGCCCTGCTTCTTCCTCTCCCTCCTCCACCTCTGCTGATGCACACCTTCTTTGAGCTTCTATGGTTATAAATAAATGATGTCTGGATTGATTAGAGGATCAGCTTTCCCTCCAGCAACAATCCTGACCTCTCATTTCTCAAATCTTCCTACCCAATAGCATCACTCAAATTTCATTGTGCTTTGGGACTTTAGTGGAAAGAGTCCATGCCTGGGATTGCAAGATCACTAAACCTGGAGTCAGGAAATGAGGGTCTGAGGCCTGGTCCTGCCACGGATTCTGTGTCCTTGGGCAAGTCACTCAATTCTCCCAGCCTCTATTTGCTCCCGTAAAAGGGGATGGGAATTCCTGGCCACCTTCCTCATTGAATTATTGGAGGAAGAGAATAAGACAAGTGTGAAAATACAGTAAACTGTAATATCCAGTGCAAATACCAGCTACAGAGTAGCCCCACCCTGCAGCCAGCCAGCCCTGTGACTGGGAAATTTCTGTTAATTGCTTTGAGTTTCACTTTCTGGCTCCACAACAGGAGTATTCACCCCTACTCTCTCCCGATCCCACTTAATATTTGGGAGACAAAAATGACACACACATGTACAGATACTTTGAAACAACAAAATGTCCCTTCCCGCTCATATTCTAGCATGATTTTAAATGATGCTTATGAAGAGTTTCAAGTGAAAAATTCAGGATACCAAATTGTGTATACACCTACATATACTTGAAGAAATACAAAGAGACTAAAAGGAAAGACGATGACATGCTACTAATTTATGTCTCAGATTATTAGAATTAGAATTCTTTACCTACTTTATGAACTTTCTTTCTACAGTGAGCATATATTGATAATCAACAGAGCTGTAGAAACAAAATATTTTTATCAGGATTTTTATACAAAGTTGAGAAGTCTTGTGCTCAAGTTGTTGAGGTCGGAAGAGATCAGTGCTATAAAAGTGGACAGTGCACAGTGTGTTGGGGCAGTGGGAGGGGGGTACTCCCATGGGGAGCAGCGAAGAAAGGCAGCCAGGCAAACCATCAGCCCAAGAACTACAGAAGCACCCGACTATGACACCCATGGGCCATCACAGGACAGCAGCAGGGGAAGGGAGCTCAGAAACCCTTAGTCACCCACTCTCCAGAACCATTTTCCAGATCAAAATTCTGAGGCCAAAACAGAAACCGTGATTTGTCCAAGGAACCAGGTCTCTCATCCCGTTTCTATAGCCCTTCTGTGCCATCTCTGGGGGACTGTTGGCCTCCCAGACTGCTGTCTTTCTGCTCTTTAGCTGATATACCCCACGTTCCAGCTCTCTGGTCAGCACAACTACTTAGGAGTCAGAATCACTAATATGGACTTGGGCACCATAGAATTCAAGATGTGAATCTGCCATACCCCTATCCAGAAAATAAGGCAGTTGTGGGTACAGGGGCTACGTAATAAAAGCCACAGATCTTAGACATTTTAGAGAGTTTTGGGTGACGTCTTCCTCTTGCAGGCGAGGAGATGGAAACACAGAAGAACATACACAAGATTACACAGCTAGTTTGCAGACAAGCCAAGTCACACACCCAGCTCTTTCTACTCCCAGCTCAGAACTCTTTCCTATTATATTGTGCAGCCCCTCAAAAATAAATGAATGAATAAAACAAACAAAAATCAGTGTCGTAATTCAGGAGACAATCATTACAGAGTGGAATTTTCAAAATATTTGGGAATTATATAATTTGGGGATGTGTTAATATAATGGCCAAAGAGTTAATGTCTTAAAGTACAATGTCTACAAATCAATAAGAAAAAGAGACAATCCAATTTTTTAAAACAGATAAAAGGTACAAAGAAATACAAATAGTTGACAAATATACATCCCACTTGTACAAAACATGTTTGCCATAAAAAATTCAATTCACTCAAAGTAGGAATATATACAGAAGCTTTAAGAATCTTCAGTTTTTACGTCATGTATTTCTTCATTGTTTAAATGTATTACAAACATTTTGTAATTTTTTAAAAACTGTGCTTCTAGAACATACAACTATGTAACCCCATGGTTTCAAAGGTAAACATTTCTTTGATGTTCAGAATTATCATTACCACTATTTGCCTTTGTGCACTGCAAGCCCTCACATGCTCCAACAACAAAGAATAGATTCACACCACTAACCAAAATTAACTCCAGGTATATCAAAAAGCTGAAAGTGAAAAATAACTTTAAAATGTGACATAAAAACATGGGAGAATCTTGTTTATAATCTTTGTCTGAAAGGCCTTCATAAGTAAAACACAATACCTGAAAGCCATAAAGAAAATCGTTTTCAGGCCAGGTACAATGGCTTGTGCCTGTAATCCTAGCACTCTGGGAGTCTAAGGTGGGAGGCTAAAAGTTTGAGACCAGCCTGCACAAGAGCAAGACGTTGTCTCTACAAAAAATAGAAAAATTAGTTGCACATGGTGGTCTGCACCTTTAGTCTCAGCTACTTGGAAAGCTAAAGCAGGAGGATCCCTTGAGCCCAAAAGTTTTGAGTTTGCAGTGAGCTATTATTGTGCCACTGCACTCTTACCTGGGCAATAGGGACTCTATCTCAGAAAAAAAAGAAAAAACAAAATAGTTTACAGATGTTTCTACTTATAAAAATTTAAACTTTTGTACAAAAAAAGACTTAAAAATAAAGTTAAAAGACAAATGAGAGCAAGGCGCGCTGGCTCACTCCTGTAATCCTAGCACTTTCGGAGGCCGAGGTGGGCAGATCACCTGAGCTCACGAGTTCAAGACCAGCCTGAGATAGACCGAGATCCCATCTCTAAAATTATCCAGGTGCTGTGGCAGGTGCCTGAAGTCCAAGCTACTCAGGAGCCTGAGGTAAGAGTATTGCTCGAGCCCAAGAGTTAGAGGTTGCTGTGAGCTATGACATTAGAGCACTGTACCGGGGGCAACAAACTGAAACTCTGTCTCAAAAAAAAAGGACAAATAAGAATATGGAAAAAAATATTTGCAATATATAGGGTGTCCACAAAGGATTCTGGATGGACACCCTGTATAATACTAAAGGATTAATTATTACACTTTAGGAAATAACTTAATGTCGATTATAAAAAACCAAATATCCAATATACGTCCCACTTGTACAAAACATGTTTACCAAAAAAAATTCAATTCATTCAAAGTAGGATTAGATACAGAAGCCTGAGGAATCTTCAGTTTATATAACTTCTGTCAATTTTATTGACTGAATAGGTAATTCAGTAAAAACAGAAATCTAAAATGGCTAATAAATTATTTTCAAGATGTTTCGCTTCACTTGTAATCATAATGCCCATTAATATCCATCAAAAGTTGTTAAAAATAGAATTAATTTATATTAAGGAATCCTATGGAGGCTTTAAGTTTCTTTTATTTCTGTTTTTTGGGGGGTTTTTTACTATTGAGGATTCATTGAGGGTACAGAGAACCAGGTTACATTGATTGCATTGTTAGGTAAAGGGAGGCGTTATTTTTTAAATTAAGGCCTATCTGGATGTACAAACATAGGAAGATCTCCACACATATTCTTAGAAAAATATGTTGCAGAACAATGTATATAGATGTGATCTGATCCTATTCATGCTTAAAAGCTTTCTAGCTGTTTTGTTTATGTATACACCACGTAAATGCATGGGCAAAATTCCTACAGCATACACAGTAGACTGTTAACAGTAGTTTCCTTCTGAAAGGAAGAGGAAACGAAGTGGGTAGCTTGGAAAGCAGGGGGGCTTTCACCGTTTACTTTCTTTGCTAATGTATATTGTTTGAATCTTTTACAAAACTATATTCCTATATTGCTCTATTTTAGAAAGCAATAAAATAAAATAAGGGAGAGGTCATTATAGCTGTGTTTTCTTCTGAACCAGACTAGCAGGAATTCTCCAAATTTTAGGAAGTTTCTGGAGATAGAAAAGAGACAGCTAACTTTTAGAAGCAGCAAGAAGTTTCTTGCTTCTCAGCCTTCTTGATGCATAGACTTGTTTCCACGTCTTTGATCCTCAGAGTGCGCTTAGAAGCCAAGCCCACTGCTGGCAAGCAGGTTTTCTTCAGACTGTCACTGAGACTCTTCCCACCGCATGCCCAAGCCAGGCCAGCCTCTGCCTCAAACCAGGTGTCACTGTACCTGGAAATTTCCAGCCAAAAGCACAGCTCCAAGTCCTTTGGAGGAAAATCCAGGCCGCAGACATTTCAGAAGAAACTTTACAAAGTGAACTCATGCAACCCAAAGAGAAGGACTCCCAAAATCCCAGGTCACTTTCCATTACCCTCACCCACGGGATGGAAATTTCTCCTCTACAGATGTTAAAATTTGTCAGATTCAGAAAGTGATACATTTACCAGAGAATGTGAGACCCTACTCATGTGCCAGATGTTATGAAGAGCCTTTCATCTATGGTGCTTGTCTCCTTCTTCTTTAGAGACAAGGTCTCTATCACCCAGGCTGGGGTGCAGTGGTATGATCATAGCTGACTGTAACCTCAAACTCCTGGGTACAAGCGATCCTTCCGTCTCAGCCTTTCAAAGTGTTGAGACTACAGGTATGAGCCACTGTACTTGGCCAGTGCTTGTTTCTTTCAAGCCACACTGCAATCCCAAGGTGGGCCCACCTTTTACCAATGAGAAAACTGGGATCCAAAAGTGATGTCACCAAAGTTCAGTTCAGTTCGACAAATATGTGTTAATTAGGTGCTCCAAGAATGGCTGAGGTGTTTCAGATCCACAGAAAAAATAGACATGATCCCCACCCTCAACAATAATGAAGAAATTCTGGGGCCCAGATTATAATCTACAGAGAGGCCAGTGTCAGGAAAAACAACTTCATGATGAAAACCAGCTTGACAGTTTGACTTAGGAGCGTGCAGTTTCACCATATTATGCTAGGTGAAGTTCGGAGATGGGGATAAGTAAGCTCTGGTTACCATGGAAATACATGTAACCTAACCCGGAGGTTCAGCAAAGGCTCCTCAACAATGGCAAATGGAGATTTGCACTAGGTCGGTGTGACTCCAAGCCTCGTGCCCTTTCCTCTATGCCACAGTGCAAAATCTATTTCTCAATAGTGAAGAAATCTTGGGACTTCTCATACATACTCAAAAAGAGCAGTCAGTCAGGCCAATATGTCATAATGAAAATCAACATGACTAGGAAACACCTTCATGGAAACCAGCTTTCTCCTTTAGCCTTGACCTTGAGAAGCACTGTACTCACTGTACCTCAAGTGCACTCTTGCATTTTGTTGACTGAAGCTCCTTGCTAGCTGGCCTCCAGAACCCTAAATCCCATGGTGCCATCTCCCCTTTCCAGGACCACTTCCAGGCATCTTCTTATACTCCTCTGTCTTTTCTGCTTGCAACTTTCAAGCCAGTTCTAATGGCTACTTCTTGCAACCTCAATTCGTTTATCAAGTAATCTGATCTAATTTCTCCACTCTTCATCCCAGCCTCTGGGATTGCTCCCAGAATCCACATGACTAGCAGCCCTCCCCACATCCTGGCCTCTCCTGTGATACTGGTCGAGCTTGTCATATAATTCTCACTCAGTGCACACATTAGTCCAGCCAAGGGGCCTCAGTGGGACACCAGTGGAGTTAACTCAACACTAGATTCTTTTACTACCAAAGAAACTCCTGAACAATGTTGCTTCTCCCCCGAAGCTCAGTATTCTCTTCTGTAAACAGAGGCTGATAATAGGTTCACAATGCATCCAGGCGTTAACTCATCACTAGATTCTTTTATTACCAAAGAAATTTCTGGTTTCCTACCTTAGAGTAGATCTCCCTCCCATGTCACCTAAGCTCACCACCCAGGGAGTGTGCACTCTGAATACTACAGGGAAGGAAGTTTTTCTGCAATCACAGGCCAGTCAAAATCAGGTCCTGTATACCCTGGGGACTTATATACAAGACACTCTCGGTCTTCCCTTTTCCTCTGCACATCCTTTAGCACACACACCAAGCACATGCCTGCCACACAGGCACAGTTGCTTAGAGAGCACATTGTGCTTTGACACAATAGGAATCAGAGCATCCGTGGAGGCGCTTCCGCCCCCTAAAGGCAGCTGCTAGAGGTGCAGCTGTTTGGCCACCTGCCCAGGAAGCCCCCATCCTCTCCAGACCCTGCCCACTGGGTCCTCCAGGAAACAAAGAGCCTGGGGAGCTAACAGTAGCCACAGGCCACCCCACATCCCCCTCCTCAGACCAGAAAATCCCATTCGAAGCAGACAGGGCTTTTTAACAAACAATTAGCTTGAATTTTTCATTAGCTGCTGCTTCCTTTGCAGTTCCTGCCTCAAACCCCTTTCAGATCTCCAAAGCTATGTATAGCTGGGGAGGCCCCAGCCAGTCACAGAGGAGAGCCCAGCGGATGTTTGGGCTAAGACTCCCATGAACCCACCTCTGAAGTGGACTCCTAATGAAACTGGGTATGAATTCAGTCCATTAGCTCCACACAGCCCACGTGGGGCCTGCTTCACTCAGGCATTTCCGAGTACACCAGTAAAGCCTCTCCTGGTGTAAGAACATTTATTCTTCCCTGATGAGCATAACCACAGCAAAGCTATGAGGAAGAGGATGAAGGTGATGAAGATGAAGTAGAGCCCTGACATCTGTCCACTGCATTGTTTGCAATGCTCTTCCACATGCAGACTCTCACTGTAGCCTCCTGACAGCTCTGGGAGGTCATTGTGAACCTGTTATCAGCCCCTGTTTACAGAAGAGGACGCTGAGCTTCAGGGGAGAAGCAACATCATTCAAAGACCAGAGAGTGGCTAAGCCAGGACTGAGGACATCTTCTAATGGCAATTCCTGGCTGGGATGTCAGAATGAGGAGATAACTGAGCTCCCTTTTTCTCACTAGTTCCAAGTCTGGGAAATATTGTCTAGATGAGCAGATGGATGGATGTTGAAGTACAGCTACTTACACCAGTTATTCTGGAGATGGCTGACAAGTGAGGAGAGAAAGACAAGAATCTCTCTCGGTTCTAAACATACATGTAGACCATGAAGGAGGAGCCTTCACACATGCATTTCTAGGTGGTCCCCATACTGACATTCAGAGAGAAGGTTTCTAGCCTCTGATTCTTGCCTCCACTAACACTACCAAGGATATCTACCCAATGTCCAAAAGACAGGGGTTCCCAGCTGGACTGCCTATGCTTTTAGGACCAGCAGGAAGGCAGAGTGTCTAGGGAGGAGGAAAAAAGGCCACCTCTCCATCCCTGCTCCCCACTCCTGAAGAGAAACCCACCCACCTTTTGGAACTATCTTATGCCTTGAGTCTGCTCCAAGTCACTTGCGGACCCAGGACAGGAGCAGAAGAAGAGCTAGTAATTTTTAAATTGATCTGGTTGTTCTTTGGCAGATAATGGATGCTTGATAAATGATCATTGATGAATGAAGGGTTGAATGAATAAAGGTCAGGGAGAAGCCACAGCATGGTCTCCCACTCCGACCACACGCCCTCCTTCACCATGAGCCCCAACTAGACTCATGGCAAGCACCCTGCTGTCTTCCTGTCCTCTTCTCCTGTGTCTCCTGGATACAGCTTCAAGTAGCTTTGAATTTGCCTCAACCAGTTACTCAAGTAAGTCTTTCCATGTCCATCCCAGGGTTTCTACGCAGCAGGGGACACCAGTGGGAACTTACTTATCACATGTGTCTGTGTAGTTCATAAGTTCAGAAACCAACATCCTTGGAGGCAACCCTTCATCAATGGGGTGGAGATGCCAGTAAATAAATGCCCCCGTTGCACCAGTGCTCGAGTGGACCTTTGTGTGATGCAGTCTATGTTCTCCCCAGACATAGGGCTCCAGCTTCAATTCCTCATGACAGTCACCCCCACAACACTCCATGACATTGGATATGCCCCTTTCTCTCACTTTCCCTGGGGTCTCTCAGATATACTACCTACCATAAGACCCCCCCCCCCAATGTTCTTGGAAACCCTGCCCCTCTGCTGTTTCCTTAGTGTCTATAGAGTGGTCTCAATTTCTACCTCCTTGGGGGACATTCTGCAGTCCAAAACCCACAGAGGGCATAAAAATGGATGCAGCTAGCATGGCCGGGGCACCTACTGTGTGCTGGGCTGTGTACTTCGCAGGCCTTATTTCTAAGCTCCCACTTTATAGAGGCACATACCAAGGTAGAAATGAATATGACATGGGCTACAATAACAGGCAATTGGCAGAGCTGGACATTGGGCCCATGTCTGTCATGTGTCCTACCTTAGTGTTTTATAGGACAATAGGACTGGCCCTAGAGTGCACAGTGACCCTGAAGAACAGCCTGGAGATGCACATAGCCCTGAGACTGGTGTCTCCACCTGGCAGAAGTACAGCTAGGACAAAGGCTAGAGTGTGGGAGCAATTAGGGGTGAAGGGGACAGGACTACAGCAGAGGAGGACCAGCTGAGTGGACTGGGAATGAGGTTGATGCCCAGGGACCAAGTTTTGCAGGGCCCTGTATGTTGCCCTGGGGCTAACCTGGAGTCTGTGCTGGCTCTGAAAGAAAGGGGGGGGGGGTAGCATTCCTGTTTTTCCGGGCTGGGTGTGGTCAGAGGGGCTGGGCCATTTGTCCAGGATGAAGGCCAAGGCCTGAACCAAGGCAAGTGATGTGGAGAGGGCAGGTTGAGGAGGGGGTAAGTCCTACAGATGGGAGGTGAGGGAGGGGTGAGGGCAGGTTGAAGAGGGGTAAGTCCTACAGATGGGAGGTGAGGGAGAGGGTGCAGTTGAAGACCACCTCAGGACTGGCTCCAGCAAGGCTGTACTCCCTGCCACATCTCAGGATCAGCTACACCAAATCCCCACCAGAGACTACAAGGCCAGCCTGGTGAGGAGCTCTGGACAACTTCCCCCTCCTCAAGCCTGGGCTGCTTTCTTTCTCAACAGAGAATGGTTGGGCGCTATAGGAAAGGGTGAGGCTTACTTAAGCCCCATCCTGGTAGTCTCTGCTGGGCCATCTCTGCCCCCTGAAACCTGTGAAATATTTACAGCCAGCTGAGCAGGGGAAGTGAGGGGAGCTGAGCATGAATTATTGACAGCTTCACTTTCATCCCAGCCCAGGCTTCAGGGCCAGAAGAGACCCATGGGAACTCAAAGGCAATCTATGGGTATTGAGCAGAGTTCTTGAGGAAGCCAGATAGAAGCTGCTGACTATCCAGGGGGACCCGAGGGGGTCTGATCAGTGCATCCCTTATCCTGGCCCTTTGAGGTGCATGGTGTTGGTGAGAAGGTGTGAGCAGAGTGGTCAGTAAGGAGCCAGCAGCCCTGGAACCCTCTTCACCAACCCTAGCTAAGCTGCCCTTTCCACCAACCCAGCTTACCTAGGGATTTGGCCTGCCAGGGCTTCACTGAGTTCCTGCAAGCAGCTGAGTTGCCTGTGTGTACAGAGGTAAGCTTCTCCCTCTGGGATAACTTTGAGATACATAATCCTGCAGGGTTCCCAATCCAGTATCTGGGTCTTGAATGCGCCCTGAGGGGCAAGACTCATGTCACTCACACATTATCCCTGTCCGTACAAACCTCCACAAAGCACCCTAGAAAGGCCTCAGGGGCAGTTGCCCACTCCTGATGGACGGCAGCACCAGCCTGCTGACTACAAGAAGAACTGGATCAACTGTAAAGGAGGGAGCCCTGGTCTAGGAGCCAGAAGACTAGGACCCAGTCTGAGTCACAGCACCCATAGCCAGGCATGGACAGAACCTCAGTTTCCTTGTTTGGAAAATAGATACTAAGAATGGTACCTCCCCATCTATGGGCCAGCGGGGAGGGGCTGGCAGGCCTCTCCAGAGAGCACAGAAGGATGAACTTTCCAGACGGAGGTATTATTCTTGCCAAACCAAGTTCTCCCCCAGTGCCTCAAACTTCGCAGAAACCAGCAATTCAACAGCTAAGGTGACAGGCCACCCAACCATGTGATACATGTGATCTAGCCCCAAGACCAGAAGCTTTTTATATTTTGACATTTGTCCTTCCAGGACATGTGGTATTGGGAGAAGCAGCTTCCCACAGGGCTCCCTCATTCACTGCCTGCTGCCTGTCTGTGACAGCCGGGTCCTGAGGTGAGGAAAGGGACCAGAAGGTGGAGATGGAGGTGGGGTGAATCTGGAGCCCATGCTGGATCCAGGCAGATCTGGGATGCTGCCCTCCTTCATCACAGAGCTGGGTGCCTCGTACAGTTTCTGGAAGGCTTTCTGAGGCCTGAGCATGGGCACATGGGAAGATTCTCCCCCAAGCTCTTCCCAGAAGCCCACCTCCTCCAGCCCTGAGGTCCAACCTCCCGCTGCAGGAGAGATCCCGACCCACAGGTAGAGGTGTTGCTCCTTCTCACTCACTCGCTACTTCTGTCCCCCAAACTTCCGAAGTTAGCAACTCCAGTGTCTCCCAGAGAAGAGAAAGAAAAAAGAGAGGTCTGGGTGTGCAGAGGGGAGCAAGGCTGGAAGCAAACCTTTCAAATCCTTACTGTAAAATGTTCCCTCTGCTAAGCACAGTATTTCTCAAAGGGGGCACTTCTGTCCTTGAGAGTGTGGTAATTCTTGGTTGTGCAGAATTGTCCTTCATTGCAGAACTCTTGGCCTCCCTGGCTCCAGGGCCTTCACTCCCCTCCCCAACCCCTCCCTGCAGTACTGTTGCAACCACCACTCACCCCGTAACACACACCAAATTTCCAGGTGTCTCCAAGGGTGCAGAACCATCCCATTAGGAAGCACTGAAGCACTGGTGGGGCTTCCAGAACAGGGACCGCACCTCTCTCTCCTCTTCTTTTTTCTTTTTCTTTTTCTTTTCTTTTGTTGTTTTTTTGTTTGTTTGTTTGTTTTTTGAGACTGCGTCTCACTGTGTTGTCCTTGTAGAGTGTCGTGGCATGACGCTCACAGCAACCTCAAACTCTTGGCTTTAAGCGATTCTCTTGCCTCAGCCTCCCAAGTAGCTGGGACTACAGGCGCCTGCCACAAAGCCCAGCTATTTTTTGTTGCAGTTGCCATTGTTGTTTAGCTGGCTCAGGCCAGGCTCGAACCCGCCAACCTCCGTATATGTGTCTGGCACCCTACTCACTGAACTACGGATGCCGAGACTCTCTTTCCTCTTTCCTGACTGATTCCCACTGCCCATAGCACTCAGGACT